>JBBPCZ010140605.1:0-20504 GCA_037974445.1 Brycinus macrolepidotus | reverse complement strand
CTCCCTGTACTGACACTCAGACAACAATGGAAGTAATATATGGGTATTGTCTTTGAGTGAATGAAGAACTTTATATGCATATACGCAATGGTCTGATCCGGATGTAATTCGGTAGACATGCAGACCAGTAATGGTTATGTAAAAGATGTGATTTGCAAGGAGCTGGCACGTCTAGTCAGCAGACACAGAGGATGCTTCGTAGATGCATTAGACAGCATTACCGACACTTGACAGAGTTTGATAGGGATCACATTGTGGGTTTACATGAGGCTGGGTGGTCATATCATGCAATTGCCTGGCATGTGAGGCATACAGATGTCACAGTGGCCCAATGTTGGAACCAATGGGCATGTGAGGGCACTCACACATGTCGTGAAGGTTCAGGTCGCCCAAGACAGATCACACCAATGGAGGATCGTCGTTTGTGCACCAAGCATTACAGAACCCCATGACATCTGCGCCTGCCATCCAGACACAGGTATTGGACCTGCATCAGCCGGACTACAGGTTCACCGTCCCATGTGTAGGCTGCCATTAACACCAGCGCAGTGACAGCTGTGGAGTGGTGCTGTAACTGGTACGCCTGGACTGATGATGAGTGGTGTCGTACCACGTTCAGCGATGAATCTCGGTTCTGCATTACAATGGATGACTGTCGTGTACGCGTAAGGTGGCGCCGAGAGGAGGGCATCAATCCTGCCAATGTTGGAGAGACACACCGGCGTTACTCCTGGCATCATGGTGTGGGGAGCCATAGAGTATGACTTCAGGTCATCTGGTGGTTTCAGGTGATTTGCGGGACCCTGACAGCACAGTGATTTTTAAAACTTGTTGCAGTCTATTTGAGCTTGTGTGGGAGTCAAAATACCAAGCACTTTGTAGCAGCATTTTGTAAAACTCTTTCACAAACATAACTCAGTTACTGTAAAGTTTTTTACCTAAATCATTTTGCATGTGTATAACTGGCTTAAAGAGTGAAAAAAAGCTATACAATCATATTCTAACTAATATTAATTCTGAGAACTACGTTCAATGTATTGCTGTATATGTTTACATGTTTTTTCCAGTTTAAATCTTGTGAGATCATATCACCCAGCACAGTGTGTCAGAAGGCTCTGCAATATATTTTTTTTTATCTGAAATGGGTCAAGAACCCATGCGAAACCCTGACCACTTCCCATTCATTCTAATTGCAAAACATTAGAAGGTACCTGTGAGTGAGTCTTTACTGAATGGAGGTTAATGGGGGTGATCTAGGTAAATGGGAAAAAAAAGTGGAAAATAAGTGGGTGCTGAACTAACTGGTAAATGCTACAGTGGATAATAGACTGTCATCAAGTCATACAGCTCACCTGAGGCTACTGGGGTCACTTTGCTAGAAGACTAGTGGCCACAAGAACAGAGCAAATACGGATGAGACCGAGTGCTCAATCAAACAGCAAATGGACACAAACTGCCATCACTGATCGATTGATTTATTAGGTTTCACATCCCCCGACTCCACTAACTCCTGTTTCACACGACAAAAACAAAAATAACAACTGGTTACACGTGACCTAAAGTTACTATAAAAGCAGCCTAGCTGGCTAAACACAACGAAACACAGCTTTTTTCTCACCTACCCTTTAAGAGAAGCCTGTCTGTGGGTTTCTTTGCTTCTAAAACAATTTCCTGTAAACTGTCACAAAACTTGTTCTGAAATGTGTTTTCTCTTCTGCTGTGATATTGAGAGGGAAAAAAGATTAGGGTAAAAATGTAAACAAAGAATTTAATTCAATAATCAATACTTCAATAATGGAGATATTAATAATTAAGCCAATTATCCATGAAAATAAGATGCATTTTTTTTCTTTTGTTTTAACTCGGACACCTCACACCCCATACAGTTACTGTAAAAACACAGTGTAGGAGGAAAACATGCAAAGGTTAGTGGAACAGTTTTGTGGCTTTTCACAAAAACTTTTGAATGTGACACTTGAAATATGTTGGCAGGAAGTATGCAAGCAGAAAAATTATCAACATGTGCAAAAACCGCACGCAAAAGAACAGAAACACCTGGTTCAAAACAGGCACTGTACTTCATTCAAAGGAATCTTTAACAGTTTTATTTTAGTGATCATGTCTTTTGTAGTGCAATTTCATTGCCTCAGTTATCATGGATACTTCTTAAAGTATGACAAGTACATATTAAGTTTTTATTCAGAAATTTTAACGAATTACAATCAAGACATATGGTTCAAAAACTGTACTTATCATACATATATACATGTGAAATCTAAACAAAATATTTCCTCTGTATTAACTGTCTAACAAGGTAAACATATAAAACTGCTGTGAAAAAATATTACATTCATAAATACTTCAAAGGCTGAGTTATGGTTTGAAGGCTAGCGTGTGCGGACCAGTGAGGCGATATAGACCCAGACAGAGAGCACATTACTGGGGTAAGGGTGCACGTACACAGCCAGTGCAAACTCCACGTTAGGAGCCTCAACATTATGAACTCCAGTGCTGTACACCGCTTCAATGATCGGCCGGATCTCGGAAAAAGGAAGGTGTAACGGAAAACCAGAAATCTGCAAACATACATGAGTGAAAAAGTATATAAGTATTTCCACAACTTGTATCTTCATTTATCAGAATCATTAGAATATACTATTAAAAGTAAAGTGGCCCCTTATAGTCCTAGGATTTGAACCCAAAACCTTCTGACTGCAGGGCCAACAAGGCCACCAGCTCCCCCCAAAAGCTTATTACATCAACAGCTTATCCTAAATCATTACTTTTACCTACATACAGAGTTGGTAGTCTTTTAGGTGTAACTACCTGGTGCCTACATTCACTGGCTATTTAATTCACCGTACCCGATACACTTCAGCAGAGCACACACTAACATTCCACAATTTTTGTGTCACTGCTGTGCTGAGATTTGTTGACTACACAAAAATAATATCTTGATATGAGTGGTTCTATAGTGGATCCTGTCCACTGATGAATGGGGTAGAATGAGGGTTGATACATTGTGCAAACAGATGACACTGTATACCTACAATGTAAAACCTATATGGCCAATATATGGCCTATAAGGCTTATGGCCAATCAGTGTAGGTAGGGTGCATCGTCAACAGGTAACTCATTATATACTGGAGCAATTTAGTTGGAATCAGACAGTCGATCATCAGACTCACTCTGTAGTCTCCCAGCAGGCTTTGCAGCTCAAGGCGATGTTCCTCAGCAACCTCACGACCTCCGCTAAGTTCTAGCTTTGGCAGGAAGTGCCGTAAAGTGGAGGTGCAGTAACGGTTCCAGCGGGTTGGATGCCGGGGACGCCACTCCATGATTTTCTCCCTCAGCACCTTTTCTATCCTTCAAAACAGGATTGAAAGATTGTTATGCATTTCCAGTCAACTCATAAATTACACAAAAAATAAATGAAAACAGAGTAATGCCAAAATGGCACGAGTAATTAAGTCTTGTGAAGTAAATACAAAGTGAAGAGAAAGATGGCATCACCCCACCTGTCCTGTAATTCGGCGGCGGCTGCCTTATCAGTGCGTCTGTACACCAGCTCCTCAGGCTTCATAAAACACAGAGCACTAATATAAGATTCACCAATTTCTATCAATAACAAACCTTGAGAGAGATGTTTGTAGCTGGTGCAGCTCATGGCTATGGTCTTCAAACTGACCTGAACACTGGAGAGGCCAGGGTCAGGAAATGATCTGGAGAAGAATGGCTTCCAGAACTTTGGTTTGGTGATATCAAAATTCATCCTCATCGGAGCAGCGTATACCTGGATGTTAAACCACACCTGCAAGACAATCAAAGACTCAATTAACAAAAAATACTAAACTGACTACATGTTTGGATTCTATATTAAGTTCAGTTCATCTCTTCTAAATCCAAAAAAGTACCATCCACATGAAGGTTAGGGAGATACAATATACCTCAAGTGTCATTGTGAAGTTTGTGCTTTCCTAAGTGTCCATTGGTGGTCATTTCTTGAAAGCCGTGACTACTCACGTTGTCTGCATTGACCAGGCATCCCACCGTCTGCAGGGGACAGAACGTGTCATACTGTCCATAATACTGTCCCGTGCTGGGGTTCCAGATCAGGTACCGGTTCTGTTCTTGGGTCAGAATGTATGCTGTAGGACCCTAAAAATGGGGCATCCAGACATTAAATTGTACTTGTAATGATACTAGCAATCATTAAGACCACAACAAATTATTGTGTAAATTAATGTCAATAACTATATAAGGTGTTGAGTAAAAAAACAAATTAACATAATTTTCCAAAATTACCACAAACGTAGTTGATCAGTTTTTTGTTGTCTGACATTAAAGAAAGCTTAAAATTAACAGTTAGCATGGTGTAAAATTGAACAGCAACTGCTGTGGGGTGTTCATAAGGCCATATGATCTCTCAATAAGCCCCTTATGACAACTGACACAAACCTACATAAACATTTAGAAATGTGTATTCCAATAGGCATGACCTGTTATAAAGGCTGCTTTGAGGTAAAGTTAACACCCATGGCAGATGGCAAACGTTGTCTGACATTACATTGTCGTGACACTTTGGGTGAAATGATGACAAGTGACTCTGTAGATCAGTGCGTGACAATGCCGATAATGTGACAGGATGCAGAGTTTAACAAAACTAAGTGCTTCAAAATTATGCTCTGTATTATCTATGGTACATAAAAGGGCTGCTACACAAATATAATGTAAAAACTTTGACACTGACTGTCATGACACTGTAATAACAGAGTTATGTATTTTCCCTGGTCCTCACTAATCTAATGTCAGAAAAAAATCTGACATAGGTTTTATGTCAACAAGAAAATTGGTAAAAGCAGTTGCTATGACAGATGATGCCCACCATTTATAAACACATGTATTTTTATGTTAGTTAAGGCTGATGTAGGTCACATAGCTTTATGAACACTGTCTTTCTGTAAAGGGTTAACAAAAAATACACTTCATTACACTTTTGACTAGAATAACCATATTACATTACATGCAGTCACTCACTTCAGGGATTGCAGTTCCTATGATAAGCCATGCCTTTTTTCCCATGGACAAGAAGTAGTTGCACAGCAGCACAGCATGTTCTTCCTCATCTCCTGCTAATAGTGTCAGGAATTGCTAAAAATGATACAAAAATGAATCAGTTGGACACTTGGCATGGCACCGAAAAAAGAGGGTACCATCTGGAACCACTGAAAAGCACTCACATCAGAAGTGCTCCACAAGTCACAGATGCCGGCGAAAGACACACTGTCTGGCAGGAATGGAATTAGAGACACATATCGAGCAACCAGCTCCTGGAAAGAGACGGGGGTTACATGAAGACAGAGCAGAAAAATCTGCAGGGTGCAGGGTGGCCTGGTGGTTAGGGATTTGCCCCTGCGATCAGAAGGTTGTGGGTTTGAATCCCAGGGCTGCCCACTGCTTCACTTGGTGAATGCGTTAAATGCAGAGGACAAATTCACACTGTTCACACTGTGTGCTGTGCTGTGGTGTGTTCACATGTAACAAATGGTTCACTTTCACTTTATAAAAAAGTGGTCAACTGGGTAAGCTGGCACAGGTGCAGGAATAAAAACAGGCTCTTGAATAGACAGAATGTCTAAAGGAGCACAGTGCAAGTTAAGCCAGCTGCAGTCTTTGCTAGTGTTGCATTTTTAAGCTGTAGGTATATATACCAGAAGAATGAACGATGGTGGTTGAAAGTGGTCAGGCAGCTTGAGCACTAACAATAAATTGCCAGCCCACAGAGTAATTGTTAATCCCACAATACATTAACAATAACAATACAACAAACAATACACAATGCTACCTTGCAGAATATATATTGAAATAATTAATGGCATATTTTAATATCAGAGGCGTTCCTGGGTTAAACCTAAGACATAATTAAGCAATTTTAGGTATGACAGGCCTCTTTGATTTTGACATCATAGTAGTGAGGTGAAGGACTAATTGTGTCATTTTATTTAAGACTGACCGTCGCCTCCTCTGGGTTGTTGGGGAAAGCGCCCAGCAGCTCCTGTGGAGGGGCTAGTGGTCTTATGAAGCGTGTGATGAAGACCGTTTTGCCATTGATATCCACAACGGTGGTGAGACAGGGTCGGTCAGGGAAACGCTGGCCTGCGTCCTTCTCAAAGATCTCGCAAGCTAGCAGCAAACGCTCCACCTCCTGAGTGTCAAACTTTATCATGGCAGAGAGACATCAGTTAGAGGCAAAAGGCCTTTACTTTTTAAACAGACTTACTTTTATTGGTATATAACAGATAATCTAACTTTGTTCTGTTCCAGTGACAGAAATACATTTATGCTCTACTCGGGACAAAAGGCTTCAGATCAGTTACCTTTACGTCCTTCATCTTTCAAAAGGAGAAAGCACAACAAAGAGGAAATAAAGAGGAAAAACATGGAGGAAACAAAGTCTGACAAAAATGAAAGCCTTTAATATCTGTTATTTAAAGTTGTGAACTTTAATACTCTACAAAATGGGAGTGTTAATGGAAAAAAATCTATTACAAAGAAGAATGTAACAAGAAAAAAGAAAATAAGGCGTAAAGACTAGAAAAGAGCAGAGGAAACTAATAAGAACAGAATGAGCTTCACCTTTTCTCTAATAGTGTCTCCAGGCACCAGCTGGGGTTCGATTGTGATGAAGAGGGTGAGGTACGTGCCCTCACTCAGACTCCGAATAGCATCGTATCCTCCTTCGCTGCCCAGACTCCGCTCCTTACTGTAGCCAAGCAGCACTGGGGGCGTGGCCAACTTAAATGTCCCATCAATCTACCAATCAAATAAGAATATCACACTCATCTCTCATTTAAATTTGAATCACTATTATTGTGTACCATTGGAAGTTATCAAAAAAAAAAAAGCATGTACATTTTTACGTCTTGTCAAAAAGGGCAGTTTTATGCCAGTTAATGAATGTAAAAACATTTGAATCGCATAAAAACAGTAAGAATTATAGACTTGTAAGTGTTCAATGTTTCTGAATGGCAGAATAAGTCATTAATATGCTGGGTGTGAGCTGAGTATAACAGTGGGAAAGGTGATTTGTGTCTACGCTGCTTCCTCTTTCTATCTCTAGATGCTTCTCCAGCAACCTAAATGAGCCAAGGAGTCTGTTGTAGCAAAAATTCTTGAAAACTGAAGAATTTTTTGCTGACAAGCAGACTAAAATTTACCCGCGACTGCAGATATATAGTGCTGAATGGAATCTTGATGGAGCCCAGCCAGTGTCTCTCAATGCGCGTATGAACGCTGCTTCCTCTTTCTCGCTCATCCTGAAAGAGAAACATGTATGCAGTGAACGTGACTGCGGAAGGAATCCATACTGAACGGAACAGGCGGACCGACACATTCACATTAACCATATTTTACACACTGTATTACAAATGCAGCTTTATTATGTGAACTCTATTGACAGTTATGTCTGAATACATAGTTCTGTACCTCCACCATCTCATAGAGGACTTCATCAAAGATGCTGATGAAGACTTCGTCCTGTACCGCCTGCAGGTTGGAGGTGCTGTAGTCTCCATTCGGTGCACTGTGAGGCCGAGAGAACAGTTCATTTGTTAACTTAAAGAGTATAAAGAACAAAACACTGAACATATGACGTGCTTAACATGTATTCATTTACTAATTTTCATTTTCATAAAAATGAATAAATGTCCATTTAACATTTATCATGAAAAACAAATTATACAAACCACATCTTGAATTTGCCATTGTTAGTGGACAGTCTGTTTCAGAAAAAATGTAGTCTTCTGTCCAATAATTTAAAACTGAAATTTGCAATTTTTGCTGCATTTGTTTCATTTTTGTTGACTTTGGAACCCTATTAACTAAATCCTGTAGATATTGGTACAGAGTGCAGTTTTGTTGCACATGCAGTAATAAATCCCTCAGAAAAACACCTCTATCATTTTAACTCTATGGTGCTATAAAAGGTTTTAGAGCACCAAGAAGTTTATACACTCAGACCTGAACGGCAGCACCAGCTCTTCATTCCAGCAGGGGTTTGGCCCCTCAGCAGTGGAGGTCTGCAGCACCGTACGCTGGAAGGACACCTCCACAAAGGGCCGGATCACAGGCTAAAAGGGCATAGAGACACGCACGCACGCATGCACAGAACAACACTGCTTAGCTCACATGGTTGGCAAAGGCATGATGAACACTTTTGAATACAATAACAAAAGCATGTTGTAAGTTTGAATTTCAATTAAATGTGAGTGTATTTCATTATATAACTATACCGAATGCACATCATAATTTTCACTAGCTTTCTGAGGATCAGTCAAGTATATGCACTAGAAAAGCACTAGTGTGATACTGCCCCTTTAACAAAAAGGATCTGAAAGCTGTTAATGTGGATATGCACTGAAGGCATGAGGTCAGTGACGGTAAAGTAAAGGCATTTTCCCATAGGCAAACAGGAACTATGCTGTATCTAAACTGCACTGCAATGGCACAGAACTTGCAGCACACTTGGATTTTGGTGTTTCTGACGCATCAGCAGTGCAATTTTCTCCCCAGAGTTTATGGCCGGCCATCATCCCAAAACCTTGTCCATGGAGATGTACCAGTGGAACGTTTTTTTGTCAGAGCTGCTTTTGATATTGTGGTTGTTAATTATTTATAGTCTTGCTTGAGCTTAATTACTTAATTTTGTTTAATGTTTTTCTTGGCATTCTTCATCTATGCGACAAAAGCTAACTTGTTAGTGACATCCTGGATCACCTTCGCTTTTCTCACAGAGTTAAAGATAAATTTGTTAGCGTCACAGAAAACTCCCACTGAAATTTATCTTCAGCCCAAACAGACAGTCGTGCTTGTACTTTGTCAACTTCCCGGTTGTTAGTTTGTATCTCCATCAGTGTTTTTTTACACAGACAGTGAAAAAAACAATGGCCTCTTTCCATGTTGTGATGACATTTTGACCAATCAGAAAGCATTTATGCAGTCAGCTGAGCTGCAGCCCGTTTTTGCCGTCGAGCAGCTCGGGTTCTGCTCAGGTTTGGGTCGGTTTATTTGTAATAGAAAAACATTTGCTCATGGTACTGCGCGGTTCCTTGTGCCGGTGGAAAAGCACCACAAGTTACCTGGCCGAGGGGCCACTCGCTGCCCTGCAGTGCTGACTGGGAGGACTGAGCGGCTGTAAAGCTTTCAGTGTAGGAGCGAGCACTCTTCGAAGCCGTTGCAGGTTTACTGAAAAGAATAGTTGGTTATCAAAAAAATTCATTTGCAGAGACAGAAACAGAAACATTTTGAATGTATTAACGACCGGATTGGCAATTCTAAGATTTATAATCTCATTTTAATTGTTTGTACTAAAATAAACATACAAATACAACACAAATACAGTAAAATACATGTTAAAATAACATCAATTACTATACAGCTGTCATGATTACTCAAACTATACTTAATAAATAAAAAATATTTTGATAGGATTTTACAAACTTCGATGGGACTCTCTTGCCATAAGAAAGAGAAGTGATAAACCATTTATATGCATTTTTTGACACAACTTTATTTTATATTCCAAGAAGTCTTTGTAACGTCTGATCACGTTTGTTATTGTTCTAAGCCCAGTTTCTCAAAAGAATGTTAAATGGCAGAGAGGGTTTTCAGTGTTATTCTCCTTCTACCACTTAAGAATCATCTGTGTGATAAGTTTGAGAAACTCAGCACAATTAAGTGCAATTTTATGCTTTCTGCTTGATTATTAACAAAGCGTAGTGACAGCCCTTTATTATTCACTATCAGATCTTCAGCAAGCCTTTGACATGTAATACCTTGTGTGTGGTTTGCGGATGGGAATGTCGTAACCTCTGATGATGTTGAGCAGGAGCTTGATGTCTCCGTCCGAAAGGTTCTGAGCTGTGACCTTCTTCCTCTCTTTTCTCCGAGGCTTCAGAGGCCGCTTGGGCTCAGTCAGCTTAAACAGGTTCAGGCCCAAAACCCTGAGAGCGCAAACCAGAATTCACAGTCAGTGGTGGTAGCTGTAACCCATTAGGAGCTCTGTATGAACCCTCTTCTTCAAAGCTGTTTACCAAAAAAAGCTATATGGCAAGAGGCATCCATTAGCCCTGATCCAATTTGCATGATGCTGATTATTATACTTTACCCACTCGCTTTCTTTCATACTTAGCAAAATTAGCCAAATACATTAAAAGCTCTGATAAGGGCTTTGCTGTAACAATGCTACTAGGACTATTTCTCAGTCAGTGGAGTTTTAGGGGGTGACGTCTAGTAGGACTGTCACAATCATTAAATTTAGCTGATTATAAGTTGCCAAATAAATTATTGTAATGAAAAAATTGGGTTCTTTTGTTCATTGATTGCAGCTTTTACAATGAGCCCAAAGTGGACAAACTGGCCGATTAGCTCTTTTTTTTCCCAATATGACAACTGATGGAAAACACAACCTGAGCTCAAACAAACATTATTCAGTGCTGCCCTCTAAAGGTTTTATAACACCATGTCAGAAGTTACAAGTTTTGTTGTTTTAGTAAGATGTGTCTCAATATATTCTACTTTCTGTTATTTATAAGTTTATTTCTTTATTATTATGACAATTGGCAAGTTGGCCTCTAGGAGGCGCATGAATTTTCATTTGTGGAGTAGCGCCACCTAGTGAATAATGCCAACGCAAAAATGTAGCACTTTACTGGCCAATATATTCTGAAGTAAAGGTTCAAACTTCACAAAGTTTGGCAAACTGCATCACGGCCACATTCTTAGGAAATATGCCAAATTATGTGAAGGGCCTGCTGCAACTGACACCTTTCAATTGGTATGCTTATACTTGGCTACATTTGCTCACGTCCTACAGTTCTATTGGCTCCCTCAGCAAAATGGTCACCAGTGGCCAATCAAAATTCAGCAGCCAATACATGCCTAAGCGAATGACCAATCTTAGTGATTTGGCGATTAGTTATGTAATAACTGTGACAGGTCTGTGGCATAATACTGCCGTATGAGTATGAGGCAATAACATGATGTACATCTTATGTAAGTTTTACAAAATTGGCCCAAAACAGTTTTGTACACTTAAAATGCACAGAATATAATTTTAATAAGTTCATAATATAAATCTGCATAATATGTATACAGTATGCATATTTATAGTACTCTGAACTGGTTCTGAAAAAACTGAAATGTGTCAACTGCAGGGTCCCCTATGAACGAAATTTCACATATAGAGGCATATTTCCTAAGAATGTAGAAGCAGTGTGTCAAATTTGTGAAGTTTGAACCATTACATCACAAGATATTGGCCAGTGAAGTGCTAGACTTTTGCACTGACTTAGTACCAATAAGAACATGCCAATGCTTTTTATAAGGCTTGTATTAACAGGTCAGTGAAACATGCCTTGGTAATAAACAGCTGTAGTGGTGATATACATTCGGGGGCATTTTCTTTAGCTTTGCCACTGAATATGAGGGAATAAGGATCAAAACTTACCCTAACTCACACTGATACACACATTTCAAAGTTGCACCGACAAATTGGACTCTTCTAGAACTACACACTGACCAGTACAGGACTACAGAGGAGTGGAACATTTACTTAGAAAAAGTATGACTAATGAGACATAAGAAGTGGAGCTAATAATAGGGTAGAGGAAGAGGGAATGAATTTAAAAAAAGCACAGAAATAACAGAAAAAGCCTGCGCACGTACCCTCGGCCTGGACCTCTACATACACAACAACGCAAGAGAAAATGGAGGATAAAAAAGAGGAGAATTACCGAATAAATATGAAGTTTTTGAAAATGTGCAGAACTGTTGCTTATCTAGATGAAGGCTTGTGTAAAAATATTTCACACATTTCATAATTAAAATAATGATGACCAATTGCGAAGAATATGGGTAATTACCCAATACTAGGAACCTCCTCTTCAACAACCAGATCAGACAGTATATAGTGATGCTTAGAAATGAGGAAACGATTAATGACTGACTCTCGCACCTGAAAGGGAAAGAAACAAAGTACAGCACAGTACAGAAGTATCACTTCCAGTGTGAACAGGCTACAAATACATTTTTTCTGATTTGAACAGAAAGTTAAAACACCTATCATCTTCAACCTGACTCCAGAGATGTGTACAAGCAGTCTGAGAATCTATTAACGTTCAAAATAATCAAATAAAACTGAAAATAATCATACACTGACCAAAGGTTTGGGGACATCCTGTATTCCTTTGAAAGTATTGACGCAATATTTGTTTTAGTTTTAAGTTAAGTAAGTATATTGGCTAATATAAAACATTTATATGCAGATACTTTGGGTGCATTTTGTCACACCACAGTCAGCTTCCTATCTGTGCCTACTCTGTTCTGGTCGGATTAACTGGAATTCAGAGTGGTGGCGTTCCCATTTTGTTACATAAAGAACCACTGTGTGCTGTGGAAGTGGTTAAAACGACAATAAACTCCCACTTGACATTACTTGACGTGGTCCTAATAACTAAAAATAACAATATAACACTAGAGGTACTTATTAAATCAGCTCACCATTCTTTCAGAATGAATAATATAATTAAAAACAAGAGTTAAGGTTTACATATAGAGTCAAATATCGTACTCAAAGTTGTTTTTTGGGAACAAACATTCATCCATGGGGACTCACCTTCTGCAAATACTTGGCCACCAGCGCTCTGTGAGCATCTATGTGTTCCTTTGTGTCGACCAGCTCCCCTTCCTTTAGCCTGCGCTCATAATCCTGATGGGGTACAGCAACAAAGCCAATGTTTATGCAATCACAGATCTGATTCTAAAATCTGATCAGCTCAGTCATGATGAAACTTCAAATCAGTTGTAAGTAATACTTGGTGGAAGATTTTATTATAATAATAATCATGCTACTACTACTTCTAATAATAATAATAATAATAATAATTGAATTATTTACTGAATACTGATTTATTGAAGTGTCCCTTTGTCACACTGGAACACACCACAGCAATGTGAACAGCACAAAACTGTTTTCTGCTTTTAATCCCATTCACCAAGTGAAGCAGTGGGCAGCCAGCAACACAGCCCCAGGGGAGCAGTGTGAGGTGACGGTACTTTGCTTAAAGGTACCTCAGTGGTGCTACTGGTACTCCTGGGATACAAACCCATAACCTTCCGATCACATGGGCTCCCTATTTACCAGGCCACCAGCGTTTTAATAAAAGCCCTTAATGTTGTGCCTAAGAACACTCCTTAACTGGGTTAAAGTCACTATAACACATGGTGTCTTATGACTTACTGCTTTCTTCATTGTCAGTCTGATGACTGTTATTCAAGCATAAGAGTGCAAAGTGCCATAAAGGAGGGAATGAACCCAAAAGCTAGTCTTTTGATCAATAAACAGGAAGTCTAACCTCAAACACTTTCTCTGAAATCTCGCGCTCGGTGGCAGGAATGGTTTTCAAATGGCGGAACTCTGCCACCTCTTGGCTCCTCAACCTGAGAAGACGGAAACGACGAGAACATTCCAGTTCCTCATCGGACAGAAAGTTAAACTCCTCCTGAAGCTGCTCCAGGCGGAAATAATCAGGGACTGCCACCTCCCCTCCACTTGCCACCTACAGAGAGAGGAGAGAGGGGGAGAAAAAAAGAAAGGAACGAAGAGAGATGAGATAGTGCTCAGGTTCAGACAGGGAGTCAAACCTGATTGCTTTCATATGCAGTTGTATGTGTCTGATCCTTTGAAGTGTAAACACACGGAATTGGATCTTTTCAAGTTTGGACCAGATGTTTACGGTTTCATCAACTGATGAAAAAGGTCCCTTGTCGAAACATAAGAAACTAAGGAACTCTGGACTTGAAAACAACTCATCTTTGATTGTTACAGTCTGCCGTGCAAATGGAGCCTTCAAGCCATAAAAGCCAACGTGTAGGAGTTCACTCACTGAGAGCAGCTGCATTATGGAGGCGTTATTTGGGTCGTTGGGGTCGAGGCGAGATTCAGCCGCCCACTTCCCCAGCCTCTTCATGTCATTCAGACCTGATGCCCCAATGCACGCTATAGCGTCCATTTGCCTCAGACCACTATAAACAAAAAAGAAATATAAGCAGGGAAATTGTCAAAAGACAAAACAAACCACACTTTTTTGTCACTAATGCATTAATTCTCAACAGAAACATTCCTCTGATGTGGCTGCCCAGAGAAGATAATCTACTCTTACTGGAACATCAAAGGGGCAGAAACAGAGCAGTATTTATAAAAGTATTCTATAAGAACATTTGCAAAATCTCCACAGAGCTTTAGGAGTGTGCCGACAGTAATAAACCACACATTTTGAGGGAATGGAGAGGATTCTGCCAGCAGCCAGATTTGCTGCAGCCCATCACAATGAGGCAAACCAGTCAGGCAGAAAAGAACATCCAGCATCTATCCAGCATAAGAACTAACATTCTTTTTTTGGACGCTCTCCCAGTCTAAAATCCTGTGAAGTTACTGATTAATTAATAACATGTAAGTGATTAAAATGAGTAAAAATGATAAAAAGTAATATATTTAGTATTAGTAAAGTATAAATATTAGTAAAATATAAATACTAAATATATTTAGTATAAATTAAAATATAAAATATAAAAGTAAAAAAAAAAAAAATCATTGAGTAACTGTACCTAGTTTCTTACATTGCAAGAGAACAAAAGTAGGCAAAAAGATCATTCCAGTTTACTCCAGACCCCGGAGAACAGACAACATCAGCTGAAAAGCATGTGTTATTTGGACTGCATTGTTAGTCTCACCTGTGCATGGCAGCACCAGGTTGGATGGAAGGGGGCGCGAGAGGTACGTCATCCTCCCCCACAGCCCAGGACACGCAACAGGACAGCTTGCCAGAGGTCAATAGGGTCTGCCTGTTACTGCCATCAGCCGCAAAGGAGAACGGCACATCTAACATATGACAGACATGCAATATAGTCATTTATTAGAGAAGCTTTAGATCCACTTATGGTATGTTAAAAAGCAAATTGTTTCAAAACAGTGATTTTTTAAGAAATGCTAGTCTCAGACTAGGTTGGGATAATATGAGAAATAAACTGTATGTTTAAGATGCTAAGACTGTATGTCTCAGAATATACTCAGAATTTATATTTGCACTTCCATGTGTACACACTTACATAAGCACTCCATCAGGAAACAAACTATTGTTTGTCAAGGAAAATCCTACAACCAGTAGCAAGCAGTTGATTAATGTGCACACATTGACAACAACGAGCCTTTTGGAGCAATATCTAGGCCATTGATTACAAAAAGGTCCCAGCTCAACCTGCCTGTTTTTGTTATAGCACTATTTTGACTGAGATGTGAGATCTGGTCCTTTCACCATGTGAAATATCACTACTTATATGGTACTATCTCTTTTACGTGCAAAAATATACTCCTAACCACTATGTGTTATTAGTAATTCCCATAACTAAGTTATTTATCTATAATATTTATACCTCAGCATTTGTGTATATAACATAGTGTATTTCGTATAGAGTATTTTCTGCAGTTTTTATTGGATTTATTTTGTTCTTCTCTCTGTGTCTCTGTGCAGTCATAACATAAGCAATTTCCTCCAGGATCATTAAAGCTTTCTGATTCAGATTCTGAAGACAGATGGCTGAAGACGGACTACCTTCTCCCTGGTGTGTATTATACACAGTTTTCACAGTGTGTGTGTGGGTGTGTGTGTGTGTGTGTGTATGTGTGTTTGTGTGTGTTTACCGCTGCCAACCCCCTCGTGGTTGAATGTGACCCTTTGGTTGCTGCTGAACTCCAGTTCCTCAGATGAAGCACTGCCTGTTAGGACTGAAGACTCTGGCACTGGCACACACACCTCCGCTATCAGAGAAGAGGAGGAGCTCACACTTTCATACATCTGAGGGGGGAAACACGTTTAAAGTCAAAGCCTGCTTAAAGACACAGAGAAAACACGACCAAACGTTGACATCTCTACCTGAAGTTTGATGCTCTCTGGCCAGTTCACTATTTTCAGGTTGAAAATCTGGCCGAAGTGAACCCTGAAGTCGGCGTTGAGAGAGCGATTGTCTGTTCTGGAAACTTCTTTATCGTTGTACAGAACTTTGATGAAGAGGGAACGCTTTGCTACATCTTCTCTCCGTGCAAATTCACCTCTTAAAACATGGCAAGACATGAAATACACTGGTGTCAGAGATACAGTGATTTAGCTGGGTTTGAAATTTGTTAACTTTTGTGTGCGTGTGCCTGTGTGTGTGTGAGTGTATACGTATTCACCGTGGGCACTGTTCATTAGGAGTGACTGGACAGGAGGCGGTAAGCTCTGGAACCAGAACTGGTTCCCCTGGTTTCCTGCGAATCCTGGTTGCTTTCTCGCGGACCTGCTGCTCCAGGCCTGCTACGTCAGGTTTCTCTGGAGCTTCTGGCTTAACTGGTTCCTCCCCCAACTCTTCCTCACTATGCTCACCCTCCTCCTCCTCCTCATCCAAATCCTGAGACTGTTGTCTTCTCTTCTTTTGTTTCTTCTTTAAAGCTTTCTGAATGCAGCAGAGTAAAACAGGCAACGTTTTAACACTGTACACACTTGATTAGTAATGGAGTAATCTAGTGGCAACTTAGAAGAAAGTCTATCAACACTAAAGCCTCTTCACTCCTGTGATATAAGTTACAGCCATGGTACCTGCTTCTTCTTCCACGACTTCCACTCCTCCAGCTGTCTCCTGTACTCGCTCATCTTCCTCTCATAGTTTTCTTCACTCTCTTCCTGCATCTCTGCTACCTCTGCCAGGATCTCTGCCTCATACTCCTGCTCATCCAGCGCACGCTGCACCTCCTCTCTGTGGTGGATGAGATATCAGATAGGGAAGGGAAAGGATTTATGAATATCTGTTAAAGCACTGTTTAACTACAGGATTTACTGTAAAAGTATTTACTGTACCTTTAGTTGGAAATGGAATAATTTGTTAGTGTTTGCTTGCAGAGTGTTAGGCTTATTAACACTATTAATAATAATATTATTATTTGTTGGACAGTTTTGGGCTGCCTTATTGATGTTAGTTAAAGAATTTAAAGAAGCTGAAGAGCTTGAGTCGGCTCATTGATATATGTTGAACAGTGCCAGAATGGATTACTGATGTTTGTTAAAGAATGCTGGAACAGTTTGTGGATGGCTGTTGGGGTGTGTTGGGCCAGTTTGTGAATGTTTATGAATTTGTTTGATGTGGCTTATTGGAGAGTGTGGAGCTATATTCAGCATTACGCACTTTCTGATGTACAGTTTGTAGGGCGTGTTGGTGAACCTCTGGAACTCCCTCAGTGCTTTGAGCTCTTTCCACACTTTGATGATGCTTTTCAGCAGAGTTCTGTCCTTCTCTCGCTCTGAGTCTCGCAGCTGACGCGTGTGTCTGTTAAAACATGACACAGACTGAAACCGGTCCAGAATTTACAGAGGAGAACACTGTAACAAATTTAGGACATCTGAAACTTGAGACCTCTTGAACTTGGCTTCTATTGTACAGATGATGAAACTGGTCTTAGACCAGGTGCTAATACTACATGGAAAAAAAAGCAACATCATTAAACAGCCAAGAATCATGCTATTACCTCAGTGAGTTTGAATAACTACTAGTGCATGGCTGAGTAACCCACACTTGTATTGCAGTGAGTAATTTTTTTTTTTCAGTGAACCGGCAAAGACATGACTAAAAATGTATACAAAAAACAATCTCGGCTCAGATTACTTACCTCACTTCTTGTTTGTACTCTGCTATTCTTTGTTGAGCCACATGACTAATGCCTTGCCCGCTATGCAGTTCCAGCATGTTCCGAATTGTGTTTCTCAAACCGTTCAACTGTGTTCAAATACACACAAAGAAGTAATAGTTAGAACTTCATTATTTAATCATTTGGTTCTACTGAAAGACAATGGTAACCCTGATTTACAGCAGCAAAACTTGCAGTCTGTGAGTCTAGTCAAGGCTGCATTACCTTGTCAGTGAGGAGACAAGTGAGGTTTTTGTGCTGTCTGCTGAGGTACTGGTCGTACAGCTGAGCCAGGCGGGCCCCCAGCACATGCTCCCTGCTAAAGAGAGGATGATGGGAGAATATAAGGCCCGACACGTCGACGTCCAACTGGTAGTCTCCCTGTGTGTCCCCGACACCTGCAATGTAGCGGTTCACATACTTAGACTTCAGCGCCTGCAAAAGGAAAGACAGTAAATAGAAAAGAGTTTAATTTTTAGAGTAGAAATACACAATGTTGTTAATGACAATCATATTTGGGTTTCATTAACTTTCTGATATGTGATGGTTAAGTGGAGCAAAAATTAGTTTATATTTAAATTAGCTTATATTGGAGAGCTTGACATGAACCACCTATGGTTTTCCCTATGGTTTCTTTGGTCACAAAATTGTCACATTTACGGTCTCATATGATGATGATAAGGTGAAACCTTATTTGTGCCACTGGGGAGTCCAGTATGAGTTAGCCCTCTTTAATTACATTTTTCAGGTTGAACTAGGGGTTTGTAACCTGGCAAAAAGATAAAAACAAATAACTTACTGTTAGACTAATACATCATAAAGCAGGTCAGTGTTCTGACAAAATCGACAAACTTTTTCTGGGATCTTTTGTGATGGGGTTTTCAAAAGATTATCTGAACTGTAAAAGAGCCTTTAAATAATATCCTTTAATCTGTTATGAAGATCTGAGAGATATGATGCTTGTGAACGTGGAGCCAGATCATTTTGACTGACTCAGAATCAGAAACAAACACTTCTCTCAACCAAAACCATTTGTGTTTATTATCAATTCCATATGTGATATTTATTAATGCCACATGTATTTATGTGATGATTAGTGGTTTGTGAAGTCATTCTAATTCCAGGCGTATTGAGTATTCAGTAACATACATGCACTCAAATGCATCTATGTATTCATCTGTCACAAAACTCTCTACTCTCAACGAGCAAAACCTTCCTTCCACTGACGACATCATCTCTAGTCTGGAGCCACTCATCTCTGCTAATATTATTGGCTGTCCCTGCTGCCTAGCAACAGTCCGCAAGCATAGAGGCCTGAAGCAACTGAGGTGTGGCATTTTCATATCTGGAATAAAACATACTTATAAATCTTTTAATGACTTATTACAGCATTTCTCAATCTGGTCCTGCAGTGCCCAGTACATTGCAGCATTTTCCAGCTCCATCTCATCTGATTAAACTCATCAGCAACTAAATGCAGTAGTTTTTCTTTAGCTTTATACTTAGAGGCTAATATAGCTACAAAAGAATAATAACTAATACTCCACCAGTTAGCATCAGGCAAACTGAAGGCCTAAATCATCACATATATTCCTCAGGATTTTAAGTAATCTCAAATACACTTGCTTATGTGGTTTCTGACACTGTATACTGCTATAAAAATATACTGCTCTACCAGATATAGTGCTATAATATCATATATAAGATCATACTACTATAATATAATATACAATTTATACTGGTATCAAAATATACTGCTCTACAAGATATACTGCTATAATATACAAGATATACCGCTATTAAAATATACTATTTTACTACATATACTGCTATAATATACAAGATATACTACGATCACAAACAATAGACTTCAGTAGACTTCTTAAAGGCTAATTTCTTTCTCCACTTCTTCTACATTTTTGCTAAAGCATCACTTTAATAAGCAGCGGATCTGGGTGTGTTATTGGAGAGACGTAAGATTGATGAGAACACAATGTGACTTAATGTACCTTTCTGTAGACAGTCTGCAGGGCTGGGTCGAGCTCCTCCTCCAGATGGTAAAGTGGTGGTCTCGTGGAAGACTCTTTAATCGGGTCTGGCAAAGCCATGATACGCCCGTCATCCCCAAACCACTTCATGCCCTGGCCAGAGAGGAGAGGACACTGTGTTTCAGTATACACACAAAAGATGCTTATAAACACATAAAACACTTGGAAAGCACTTTGACAAACACATTCAAATAGTACTTGACAAGCAGACTATTCCAAGTATCATCTGAGAAACAATAATTGATCACAGTTAAACTGGTCCAAACCAAACAACTTTTTGAAACAAGCTTTTGTTTCAGTTGTTTTTTCCACTTACATTGAAATCTTGACCTCATCTTTGCTGATAAATTGTCAAATGCACTGTCAGAAGAAATCTTTCAGAGTACAAATGCTCTCACTGTGGTGGTACCCTCAAGGGACTGTCTTCGGTAATGTTTAATAGGGAATGTAACTTTACCACTCACTTCATTTACCCTGTTTTGACTCAAATCCCCTTATTTTATTGTTCTATTTAAAATAGTTATGTTGATGAAAAGGTGAAAATATGGCCTTTTACCTAGGAAAAGTGACTGTGGTGTTTCAAGAGAATTGTACACTTCCTATTTCAAACACTACACACACACACACACACACACACACACACACACACACACACACACACACACACACACACACACACACAC
>JBBPCZ010140590.1:0-20508 GCA_037974445.1 Brycinus macrolepidotus | reverse complement strand
GAATGTGAGTACTTTGTCTACCTCTGACTTTACCACAGAAAATGTTAAAACTGATGCTTGCCAGTTTTAACAGAATAAACCTTTATAAATGTTAATGTAGGTTTATGTCAGTTGTCATGAAGGCTTTATGTACATGTCATGTAGCCATAAGACTACAGGCCATAGGTGAAGTTTTTTAATATTAGATAGGATATAATTTCAACATGAGCTGTGTTTGTATTGGTCTGGCTCTTACTTGATCTTGTGGTCATGCTCATTGCTTATGTGGTAGTGCAATGCCAGACATAAGCTACTTACACAGCAAATGACTAGCGAATTGTGAGTTTTGGAACCAACATACAACACAGAATTACAGATGTTACAGTTGTTGCTGAAACAAATGTCAAATATCAAACTGATATTTGTACTGTATTTTAAAAGACTGGCCCTCAAAATAAATTGTATTCAAACGATATTTCATGTAACAAAATATTCTGTGACAAAAATTCAACTCCTGTGCTGTGGAAGTTCCAGGCTTGCACAGAGTTAAGTTATTGCCTTAAAAAGGACACAGCTTACAACTGGCCTCTGGCTGTGAACTGATATTTTTCTAAGAAAAGGTAAGTTCACCTTTTCTGGATAAAAATCTTGTGAATTCAAGTATCACTGGTCAGACTGTGACTCTGAGGGTATTGAAATGAAGACCAAAGAGCATGCTAGCGAAATCAGAAATAAAGACATGAGTGACAGGCATGTACAAGATAGGAAGATGCTACAAAATAATATCCCACTGAGCATGGCAGAGTCAGTTGTGAGGAAAAGGAACCTGCATCACACCACCAAGGCATCACCTAGACAAGGCCGTCCCTCAAAACTCAACATCAAAGCAAGAAGGGGACTTGTGAGGGAAGACACAGAGAGGTCAGCAATCACAGAGTTAAACAGTTCAACAGTTAAAATGTGGGATAAGAGTTTGAGGTCAGATGAGACAAAAATTCAACCTTTGTTCAAAGTTCTAAATGCTATTGGCAGCAAAAACCTAACACTGCCCAGTTCTCAACAAACACCATTCCAACAGTGAAGTATGGTGGTGGCAGCATCATGTTGTGGGTTCCTTTTTCTCAGCAGGGACAGATAATATTGAAGAATGGATGGAATGTACAGGGAGATACTGCAAAAGAATCAGCTTTAGTCTGCTAAAAGTATAAAGCTTAAGAGAAACTTTACCTTTCAGCAAAACAATGATCCCAAGCACAAGGGCAAAGTAACACAGGAGTGGTTGAATGAAAAGATCAAGTCACACTCCAGATCTCTATCCAATCAAGATGTGTGTTTTTAACATTATTTCACTGTGTTTTACTAAATTTACTACTGTCCGTATTATAAAAGAATCAGCTAAACTGATTAGCTGCCTGATTAGCTTCTTCACCTGAATGTCATTTCACAGGCAAAACTAGAGCCAAAAGGGTGAATGTGTACTTGGCTAGTCCTCTTTGTTTGCCATTTCAATATCTTTCATTAATCAATCTTGCTTCAGTCCTTCAAAGAAAATGAATGACTTGTGAAATCATAGTTTGACTGTGTTCAGGTTTAGCTAAGGTTACAGGGTATTATATAATTTGCCTAATATCATGCCTGTCATTAAGCAATTTCCATTTTCTCTTTGTTTTATGACAATATATTTTGTTTAAAACATCTGAGTATTGGAATGATTCAGACCAGTGCTGGATTAAGATCATTTCACTTGCCAAGTTATTATTTTTCACAAGGTGTAAGAAATTGAATTTTAAATGCACCTACACCCCGTGCTCTCACCCCGTTACACCCCCTTGGTGAAGACGGACGCAAACAGGTGTTTTATGTTTACCTGCACTCAGCACTGAGCTTTTAACAACCACTCTTATCTAACATATTAAGCTTCACACTTCAGCACACCTCTCCTTTAATAGCCAAAGAAAAGCCACAGACAGCAGTGTTTGTCTAAGTGTTTGCCAAAAGGTAGAAGTGGGATTAATGGTTTACAGCTCCCTGTTTAAATAAATGACATCTTCTTTAGGAGACAAACACTTTCAGTAACCAGTGTTCCATAAATGATTTGATATGAGGAAAAAAAAACGAGGAAAAAAAAAGAAACACCACAGAACTACACTACTCTCTGAGCCAGAGACAAAAAACAGCTGCCAGGATGTTTCTCCCTAACTATGTGATAAGAAATGTAGTGTAATTTATTATAAATTATATAACATATAACATATGGGGCACCTCGACTTGCTGTTCAGTCCACTCAGTTTGATCAATCTGTGCTTCATCTGCTGCCCACTTCGGTCAATTGATTTCTGAGGTGACACTTAAGGACACATACTGTATACAGTCACATGGGACTTCAAAGCCAAACATACACTGTACAGGGTTAGAAATTGTATTTCTTGCTGCCAACTCACCTAAGTTTGAGTGGTGTATGATCAGACTATATTAAAGAAATCAGCCCAATAGATACACCATAGTTCGTCTACGGATTTGCTCCTTTGCTGTCTTTCACGCATACCTATACCCACAATTATGTGTTTTGATGCTGCGTGTGAAGCATACTGTACAAGCAACCTGACTCATGACAGAAACTGACCATCCAACTGAAGGACATGACAGGACAGGAAAACACTGCACTTTGTTACTGTACACCCTTAAAAACAAGGTACTTTTTCAATCAGGTACCCTTCCAGGACCCTCACGCTCCAAATCTTCAAACATTAGACACATATTCGTAAAATATGTAACTCTTGAAATATTTATCTTTTGCAGTCATATTGTTAGGGGTGGGCAATATGGTGACATTTTATCGTTACTGCGATAAACTTTCTTTTAGCATGCTTTTAAGGTATTTAGTGTTGTTTAATTGGATGTAGTGCAGTGCAAATTAAAAAAAGCGTAATAAAAATACTTGTAGTGTAACATTTGAAGATATTTTATATGTGTAGCACTGTTTTTTCATCTGTACCAACTTATCAAACCTCAGAAAAACAAAATATTGTGAAAAAGATCTTTGGGATGCTATATTTTTGCCATATTGCCCACCTCTAATTATCTACATCCAAAAAAAAATCTTTTTTTTTTGGATGTAATGTGGCACTACCCATATTCCAACCTATGTCACATAATTTAAAAATATTAAACTGGGAAGCCCTTCCAAAACATCACTGACCATTTGGTTCTTAAAACACTTAAAAGAACCATTTGTGTAAAGTAAAATGTTCAAAAGAAAACAAGATGTATGACTGTAAAGATATATAATTATAATAATTATAATTCTTGGAAGGACCCTTAAATTGGTAAAGAACCTTTTATTATACATGTCAAGGCTCTTTATACCTTTAAAAACATCTTCATACTCACATCTTCTTCACAACAATATTTTTGGGAAACCCTTTAGGGCACTTTTTTATTATTATTTTAAAAGATTTGTATTTTATTTGTATTATTGAAATTATTGTATTATGGAACACTTGTAAATATACTCAGACTTTCAAAGTACTCTTTTCAGGCCTCCAGGGCAGGAGATGTTTATGTTTTTCTTTTAACAATATCGAGTTCACATGCTTCAGAATTGATTGTTTGGATTGACTGAAACATCAAACCAAACAACCATCAAACTATCATGCCGAAAACTTCACAAACCTGTCTTTGGGTGAAGACCAGTAAAAGCGATTAGTTATCACACCACACACCACTGCATCACCAGCGAATGAAGAAAATGTTCAAATTTTCCACCATATTTTTCAATTTTTCAACCAAATTTCAACCATATTTTTAAATGGTTAAATGTAGATTATTTTTACTTTTTTTGAATGAAGTGATTTTATTAAGCAGAAAATCTGATTTTTTTTTTATTAGAAAAAGAAGTCTAAAAATAAGCAAAAATGTAAAGATCAGAGAGAAAAAATATTTATTGCCTTGAGATAATTCTGATATGAGATCATTTCAGTTAAGATTTGTTTTTTTTTTCAGTGTACCCTAGAAATCTAGATATTTATGCTTATTTGGTTTATTTAAAGAAATCTTGAACTGTTGCTGAGCACATTGGCAGATTTTGTTTGCAGGGTGACTAATGTTTTATTTGTCGCTTTGCAGGACACTTTACATGCTGAAGACTCCTCAGGGTTATTCTGGGTAAAAACTATAACATTAAACATTTGTGACATGTTCAGGAATTTTGAAATTTGTGTAGTGTCCACTTGGCCTAACCTGCTTTAAATCATTCATGCACCTCTTTACAGCCTGAGGCTGCACTCATGAGAGCAGTGAACTTGGTGCAGTGGAACCTTGAGATCGCAATCCTGGTCAATATTCTCTCTCTTTCAGGTCATAGGCCAGGGTTCACTGCAGCCATTGTAAGCCCAAAGACCATAGTCATATATCAGTCATCTTACAAGTCACAGTCTTAGTGCTAAAGCACCCTATTCTGTAGATCTGGTAAAGGCCATGAGAAAGCCATCAGCAGACCAGGCTTTGATCTCTAAGGTGACTGAGGTCAATTTAGTAATCATTCATTAAATCATTTTTTAATGAATGATTCAAATCAAAGTCATTTGAATAAATTACTGCTAGTTAGTTCAAAGTCATTATTAGGTTACACCGAAAGCATAGTAAGGTCAGAGAATTTGCTATTATATACATTTAGAAGCTACTTCATTGAGTGTACTCTATACCTAATAGGCTGCCATACCTTTTACAGTCAGTAAGTTGTCACTGACACAATTCTGGCACCACTAATGTAGCTAAAGTCACATTGAATTGGAGATTTTCCTTTTGTATTGTGAAGTACAGTATTAGCTAACTGAGTTAGCTGAGCATTTTGCTCAGTGATAGGGATGGTGGAAGAAGGTGGAGGTGAAACATGATATTATTGGTTAGCATTATTGTTGCCTGCTACTGGTGCACAGTGTGTATGTCACTCAGGAGATGTTTCCAAGTAACTTCACTTTAATCAGAGATCAATATGATGAATTAATATGACCTTAATATGAGCTAACAAAGTAAAAAAAATATGGATTTAAAGTTGACAGAGGTTAGGTCTAAGTGCAGCTATTGTAATGCCAAAGTCCTTACAACTCTGAACAGTTGTGTTGTGTAATGAATGCTTTTGAATTTGGTTTGTGTCATAAGAGGCATTGGCATAGCCATGAAGTCTCTTCTGCTGTGATTTTATGCTTATGAGCAGATTCACATTCTCAAAAAAGTGTTTCACAAAACAAAAATTCCAAATGCAAAAGTAGATGCTAAGCCAAATGAAGCACCAATAACGTTTTTGATTCAAACATTTAGCAAATATCTTCCAACATGCAAATGGATCAGTGTTTCCATCAACTACTGTGTAATGTGTAGATTGCAGAAGATGACATTACATACATGAATCGCAGATAAGAGTGTGGCTCCTATGCCTGATGGAGGCATTCAATAATTTCTTAGCTCTAAGGAATTTTACACCCCTCTGTCAGCTATACATGACCTTCGGAACATCACTGCAGTATCAGTGCATATGTAACATTGGGAATTTCATCTGCCACCATGCTTGCCATCACCAGATTTCTGCAATCATTTATTCCATGTTTCCAACACTGCATTTCACATTCCATTAAGTTTTTGTTTGTATTCACAGACAGTGATGTATCTAGGACTTCCAGAGGGCCTAGAGTGATGTCTCAGAACTGGTCCCTGCCATTGTAAATCAAAACAGTTAGTTGGTTCCTCTGTCACTTCCTATTTATGTTAGTGGTTAATCTGATATGTTAGGTCTTAAACCAGATCATGAAGCACTTAACTACTGTACCTAGATACCACAAAAAAACTGATTGAATCATTTTTGTTGGCTGCTATCTGAATTTATCCTTGTTTCCTACTAGAATTTACTAATGAAATAAGAGTACAGTTTAAATACAAAAACTATTGTATTAAATAAAAAATAAACTAAATTTTCAGTGTTCCCTGTGTATTGTACCTGTGTCTGACTTTGGTGGGAGGTGCACACACTTGTTTAGAATTTTTGTACAGTTAGTCAAAAGACTTCTGAGTACACCAGTTGTGCCAAAAGTGTGGATTACAATCTAGAATCAACTGTATTTGATTGTAAAAGGTGTCAGGTACCCCATACACTATTAGTGATCTGTGAGTGTATAAAACGTATTGGGTTCCAATCACCCTAGGCCATAACTTATGTCATTTTTTTACTCTGTTCTTTTAATGAAAGTGCAGGAGGAAGCTAGGGTTTGTGAGACTAGAAAGGTATCTAGAGCTTGTACTAGGTATTGCGAATTTCAGCCTAATGCTTTGTTTCCAGGCCAAGAACTAATCTAACTCAAAATACTTGAAAGTAAACTTTCAAGTGGAAGAAGAATTTCATTTATGAGGTGAACTGTACTGCACCTATAGGTTGCAGAAAGAGGGCCCTGGGTGGCCTTGTGGTCTGTGGTTCAGGTCAAAGCAGAGGATGAGTTCACAGGTGCACATCCTCTCAATCTGCAGGCTCTGTGGTTTTCAGTGAAGCAAACACACAGCTGCGTCAGCTTCTGCCAGTAAAGGCGAGGCTAAAGAGAGAGGACCGGAGACAGCTGCAGACGTGTGAAGGTGAAGAACGTCTTCTCTTTCACGTGTTTTGTGCCACACAATTACTGAGCCCATCCTTCATCTGAGTGGCGAAGGCTGTCAGAGACTGCATATACTTCCACTAACCTAAATGAGACATTAAAATTTAAAACCATGTGGCTTTTTTCAGTGAAATGAATTTTAGTTTGAACAGAATTGACTGGTTGACCTTTGACCTCTGGAGCAGCTGGGTCAGGGGTTTGACCTGGGTCTCCAGGTTCTTTCTTCTTCTACATCGATACAATAATGAGCTGCCAATCACAAGCAGGACATGCTACTTAGTGTTATCTGATTGGCTGGATACACCAAAGAGATGCCAGCAGTCTCATGACAACTTGTTAAAAGATGTGAGTGATGTGTCAAATTGATGATTAGTTAAATAATCACAATTATGGGGTCGCACTTTATCTTAATAGTCCCTTATGGATTGCGTCCAGATGCTTTAATTGTTAGGAAATAAGTGAAATAGCATTATGAAGAGCATTAGGATTAGGATTAGATTTTAAGTTTTGGATTAAGGTAAGGGTTAGGGTTAGGTTTAGGGTTACATTTAATATGATCTTTATTCAATTTCAATGCATTTAATAAATATTTAGCTGAATGTTAAAGATGAGGTGTTTATCTATAAAGCTTCTAAATTCTTTCTATACTTGAAACAACAGTGTGGTTGAACACAGCATTGTCTTAAATGATGAGTTGAGTACTTATTAGAAGAGGGAGGGGCTGCAGCAGAGAGGCCCAGCATACATGTGAACTGAAGTTTCCAGTAAAATTCAGACAACACTTTATAGATAACAAATTTTTGCTTTTTGGTCCATGATATTCACTGGAAAACTATTCATTGTAAAATTGTTTCAATGATAAATTCTGGGGCTCTGGATCTGAAAAAGTGAGATTTAATATACTAAAAAGTCATTTTTGGCAGTTAATTGATTTTTGGATACATTTCTGAAATAATTTCTCTATGTTTTAGTCACTGAAAAAATGTCCTTATGTTTCACACAGCTATCTAATGAACATTGGACTGTGTGAAAAATGAGAGAAAACAAAGCACTTTAACTTGTTTCATGCTATATCTGACAGTCGCCGTGCTCACATTCCAAACCAAAAAGATTACTTTTCTTACAGTACAACTCACTCTGTAAAGAACTATATTTCTAAATGAGAAGGGTGTGAAGAACCTTCTAAAATAATGAACCTTCACATTATGTAAGGGTTCTTAACCAGTTTAAGAGTTCTACCAAGAACATTTACATTATGGGGAGGTTATTTAAAGGTCCCTTTACTCAAACATCTCATTTACCTCACCTTTTTTATCTTATTGTTGTGCTTGAAAGTAGAGTCTTCAATGCTTATTTCATGCTAAAAATGTTATATTGTATTATGTTTTAGGTGATGTAAAGAACTAGATGTTCTTGCTTCAAGTACATTTTCTTCAAATATAGTATATACTTACCCCCACTTACAGATTTTTCTTTTTTTCTGTTCCATCTTATGTTCAGTGTACATTTTTTAGTTTTTGCAGTGCATCCTTCATCTCAGTGACTGGCCAAGACTGTATGTGCTTCCATTAATCTAAACAAAAACACATATGAGGCCACAATGGCTAAACGAGTGAAACCAGACTGAAAGCAATAAGAAAATGTTGGCACATTTGCAAGAGGAGCTTCTGCTGTGCTAAGAAGGTGACAATGTTAAACAGACCAGTTTTTAAATGTGTTTAAGCAGTCAAGAATGTAAAGTTGTCCAGTATGTATCAAAGCGAAAACCAGATGGAGTAAAATTGGTATCCAGCCCATAAGGCAGAAGGAGAAAGAAGAGTAAGCCATTCTTCTCAGCCATTTTGAAGTGATAAAGGGCTTTGTCAACTGCTAGAGTGACAGATAACAAGCCATTCACGTTCAGTGCTTAGTTCAGTGCACGTTCAGTGGTGTTTCTTCATGCGTACTACAAATTCAAAGAACAATTCAGGTTGTAAAGCCTGTAACTCACATGCACATGCACTTTGTCAAAGAGAGCCATTGTTGTCAAAACAGTTATATGGCAGTAAACTTTACCAACATCCTTTTTTTTTGGGTGGGGAGGATGGGCTTAGCTGCATAATCGTTGTGGGTGTGTGAATGTGTGTTCATCTGGCAAATAAAGAGAAGTCGAGGAGCCACTTTACAAGACTAAATGGGCTTGCTTGTGAAGGCACATGAATACAGGGTACCGGCTGTAAGGCCTGGTCAGTGTGAACAGGTTCGGGGGTGGGTTGGAGGGGTGGCTGTGTAGCAAAACAAGAGCTGCTTTATTATCCAATCATGCAGAGCGCCGTAGTCAATTTCCCAGCATGCCGAGCAGGTCACATGAGAGAGGACCAGGCCTAATGACCAGCATCAAGTGGTGGACAATGTGGGACTACATGGCTGTGTCCTTGCATTCAGCCTTGCCATGTGGAGGAAGCACAATAGATGACTATAGTAAGCGCTGTTGGGACTGCACAGGCTGCTCTCAACAAGAGCACAAGCCCACATGTCACATTGTCTTATGATAAACCACAAGTCACAAGCTTCATCTGTGAAAAAAAAGAGGGATTAACACAGCTGGTGGATGGGGTGGGGGGTTGATGCAGCACGACACTGTGTGTCTGCATGTGTGTGTAATTTCCATAGAGAGCACATTACTGCAACTGAAAGGTTCCTCTCTATCATTAAAATTTAAGTACCCTTAAATCAGACCCAGTGAAATAATGACTCAAGTAGATGTAAACATCCATCCATTCATCCATCCATTCATCCACTGAACTGCTTATCCTTAACCAGAGTCACAGGAGGCTGCTGGAACCTTTCCCAAGAGTCATAGAGCAAAAGGCATAGAAACACCCTATACAGTAAACATGACTACCAAAAAACAAGTAGAAGGATAAAGTATAGGTTCTGCGTTCTGAGTACTGATACAAGCACCATTGAAGTTAACATCTTAATAATACCACAAATACTGTGATAGACTATTAATGCAACAATTTTTACTGTGACCCTTTGAACCACCTCTATTGGTGTATTTTGCTGTGACAGAGTCCATGATTGTAGCATTCTCCTTCAAACGCAGTTTTAAAAGCCTTTAACCCCACCAAACCAAGCATCTTGCCAGTGATCCATTCTCAGAATGGCCCTATAAACTTGTTTAAATTTGCGTGTATGTCCACGTCAGCCGGAGTAAAACAAATCAGCATGGCAAATCAATGCTTTCTGTGCTACTGTGTCTCTAACGCTGTATAAAAGATGCGTGAAGCTTAATTTATTGTTGAATGCACTACAGAGTGAGCACACAAGGTCATTGAGAGAACATTGCAAATTGTTAAGCACTTTTTTTTTTTCATCAGAGTACCAATTTAATGTACCACATATTGCTATAGTTTTCTTGCGCAAAAATGTAGTTCTTGAAACTAACTGAATAAAAATCTCCATTTTTTAGTTTTTTTTTTGTTTTGTTGGTTATTTATAAATCATATAAACATCACAACAGCACAAAAAAATCATATGATTAACAGAGAAGTGCACATTAAAAAGCAGAAATAGATTCTTTATGTATCTGCCTTGAAGGGTTGAATCAGTACCTTCATTAGACTATGCATGGTAGTGCTTTTGGGAGATATATAGATAAATCAATGAGCAGCAAAACTCCAGTTCAAGCAGGAAAACTCCAGTTCCCTTCAAGAAACTCAGTTGTAAGAAGAATCCAGGAGATGTATATAGGAGAAGCAGAAGCTACAGTTGAGGAGTTAGAACCACTGACTGCATATTCATTATCCATCATCTGAGCCCCTTATCCTAACTAGAGTCGCACCCATTCCAGCGGTGATAGCACTCATATCAAAGTGAAAGGCAAAGAAACACATACTGTAGGGCAGACTCACGCACACATTCACACCTAGAGACAATTTAGCATCTCCAATGCACTTGGTGTACATGTCTTTACCTGGCAGAAACCTACGCAGACAATGGGAGAGCATGCAATGTGCCACCACACTGCCCTTGACTGTATAAGGGATATGATACAAACACTCATTAGTTGGAACATGCAGCCGTGGTTGCTCTTTTTATGTTCAGGTTTACTGGATGTGATGAAAACTGGAAATTGCGTCCACTCTGTGGACATCACACACTTTTTTATGTTCACGTTTATGTGTACTGCGTTCATTTACACCATGAAAGTAGTCATAAATACATTATGAGAAGCTTCTTTTGTACAAACATACAACTAACAAAAAGCAATGAAATAAAGAACATTTAATCCTCGACAAGTCGCCAGTCCATCACTAATGTGATTAATAACGATTCATTATTGAGTTTATCATGGTTGAAATACTGAATAGCATCTGTATTGCAAAGGTCAAAATCACAGTAATAATGAACTAGTGATATATTGTGAAACTATGCCTGTATCTACCAGGAGATGGTTTTGGGTTCCCCTCCAGCTTTCTGTTTGAGACTCTTTTGGTCAAAAATAAAATGCTGAAGCTCCAAAGTAAGGGGTGTGACCAACAGCAAAGCAGCCCAGCTGCTGAACCAACAGAATGATTATCATTAACTTAAACGTGAATTACTAAAATGGAGCAAAAAGGAGACAACCTGAATATACCTGAGTAGAAGTAAATGTATTATCAATAGAGAATACTTAGAAACGTACAAATTCATGTAAAATTTTACATGAGTACATGCAACTTAGAAAATGTACAACTAGCTACAGCCACCCACCTCTGCTCTTTATACCTAGTGTGAATGACAGGCTGCTAAGTTTCTAGCACTAAACTATATATATGTATGATATATGAAAGATCTCGGTATTGATTAAATAAAAGTTACAGCAGTTGGATTAATTTCACTCCCTGGTTACATCACTCAAACATTACAAGCTTTGTTTTCAGGCTGTCATCAGCTTCTTATTTCAGTACTGTATGTAGGGCTTGCCTTTCAGGGCTTGACCAAGTTTACTGCCTCAGAGAAATATACTTTATATTGTATCCTTTCAGAGGTAACAGGATAGTGAACAGAGAGATGTAGGAAGTGTATTGTTGCAAATGCCATCAATTAATCACACTGCAAGCTGGTTTTCAGGTGTGCACCTGTGTTTGAACTGATGTAATGTCATATGGATCATACATATAGCCCATATATGTAATATACATTTTTGATAACACTAAATGAAGGCTACTTTCATAAGGAGTTAATAGCACATGTATAATCATTTAATAACATTCATAAAGCAGTGCTATTTATGAAAAGCTTTTGTGAACAACTTATTTTAAAACATCTATTTTACCCCACAATTACTGACATAGGTTGTTCATAAATATTTAAGTACTACATCATAAATACAAGATGCTTATGCATGTATTATAATATCCTTATGCAGGGATATAATAACACATGCATAAAATAAACTGTTAATAAAGTTTTAAACCTAATGCCTTACCGGCTGTGTTGTTTTCTGCATTTTTGTCCTGAAATGTAGGAAAACACACACAAAGACACACACACACACTTGCACACACTGAGAAACGGCAGTGTGCCAGTGGTGTAGAGTCACTTAGAGGGCCCAGAGCCACAGGGGAGCTTCTTTAAAGAGACTAATCTTGGCGTCCAGTGAGGGTTTAAGGTTGAACATTGCCCCAGGCCCTGCTGATAGGAGAGAGGTGGAGGGAGAGAGGCAGGAAAAAAGAAAGAGAGAGGGACAGGGAAAAAAGGGACGTGGAACAGTAGACCCCATGTCCATGCATGTGTGTGAGAGTCTTCTATGAAAGAAGGTGGGTAGTTGTGTTTGTGCCTGAGTGGCATAATGACAGAGACCACCTCCCAATGAGTTTTTTTTTTTTACATTGTAAGGTTTTTTTGGCTCCTTAAACCATACAACTCACAATGACTCACCTGCAAACAAAAGCAGTCTGAGAATCAGCCCTATTTGTCATCTTAATTTAAAGCTTGTGTTAGCTTGCACCATTTGTTTTATCGCTAGCTTAACACTCATGCTCATGGACATGCAGCTGCAGAAATATATTTATGCATTCATTGTCAGTCAACTCTAAATCAGATCAGGACGGTTAGGCCAAAAATATTGTTTAAGAGAATGCTGATTTGATTTGAATGATTTGACTGTTGTGGGTTGGTTTGTTTTTAGTTGCTAAGTTGGTTTCATGCTGCTAAATATGGAACCTCCGACTGGCATGGCCTTCACCGAGGAAATCATTGTTTTACTTTGTATCCTTATAACATGTACACACACACACAAACAGTATAACTGTGTAAGTGTGCTACAGTACAGTGGACATTCTAGCAATAAGACAAGCAGCAGTTTTTATGCCCTAAAAAATCTAGATAGTATTTCATATTTTCAGTTCTCTGAGCTGCTTTGGGTGGATCACAAAAATAATCCCCACAGCTCACAGCAAGGCATCAAGATGTTCATAATCCAATGCAATCTTTGAGCTCCATTTATTATTTGCTTCTCATGCACACATGACCTGGTTAGGGGGTCATGTGACACATTTGGCAAGGGAATGTGTTCTGTTACCAAAAAGCTTTTTAGTGAATGAGACTGTACAATCAGTGCATTACTCTGCCTTTAGCATTGTGCTGTTCTGATCAATGAAGCACTGCAACTGCATTACATATCGTTAGCACTGTAACTGTATTGCACCTTTGTGGCAGTAGAAGAAGCTGATTAATAACTACCTGAGATGTGATACCTGAAACTTTCTACAGGCAGTATTGTTGGCTGTCTCTAATCAGCTTTAATTTGCTTGCTAGCTAATATAAAGTAGCATCATCCATCCAAATAGCAATTTCCTGTCTTGTAATCTTGTAATCTTACTCTAAATGTGATTATGATTCAGGCAGTGAAAATATTTACACCTATATAACACCTGTTGTCCCTGGCTACATATTCTGCGAGTGTAAGCTTTAGCTGTAAGAGCCCTTTCTTGGTTTTGAGCTCAAACCTGCTAGTTAGCCAGTCAAGGCTACACAAAAATCAGGAAGGATTGGGTGCTCCTGGTATGATGTGGATTTGGAGGGAACTTATAGTTTGCCGAATCGCCAAAGTTAGCTATTTAACTACTTTGTTTTTGGTACTGAAGGTGACTTACAGCATTATCGTGACTGGGAGGCAGCTCCCCTGTTTATTTTTGTTCAGAATGAAAAGTGCAAATTCACAAGGTTACCTAGATGGACCTGACATGAAGCGGAATTATTTGCTACTGGATCCGAACTGCCTATTCACTTTCTCATAACCATTCAAATGATTTTTAGTCATACTCAATGTAGCTGCAGCTTTAGCCAACCCAGTATATATCAATACTCAGAATAATAACTCTGATGTCCAAAATTCTGTTTTGCATAGTTTGGGGTTTTGTTTTGTTTTAAGTAAATTTATCAAGTGAAATAATCTCACTATTTTGGTAATGAGCTTGGTAGTGACTCGGTAGCGTGGCTGAGCAGTCTAAGGCACTGGATTAAGGATCCAGTCTCTTTGGGGGTATGGGTACAAATCCCACTGCTGCCAGCCTGAACTTTGGGGGCATCTGGTGGTCTAGTGGTTAGGGCTTTGCCCCGGTGATCAGAAAGTCGTGGGTTCAAATCCCAGGACTGCTAATGGTACCCTTGAGCAAGGTACTGTCCCCCCATGCACTGCTCCCTGGGCACTGTGTTCCTGGCTGCCTGCTGCTTTGCTTGGCAAGTGGGTTAAATGCAGAGAAAGAATTTTGTGCTGTTGATGTATGACAAAATGGTCACTTTACACGTTTTTGCTTTTTTAAAAGCATATTTCTTGAAACAAGCAAACTTATATGTGTCATGTCTGGGCCACCTCGGTCATGCCCCTTACGGAGCCCATCCCCCCAGTTCTGACTAAGCACAGCCTTGGACGCAGGGTGATGACGTCATGTGTTGTTGCATTCTTGGTCATCGGGAGCCTAGGCAACCCAGGTGTTAGCACTGAGCACATTAGCTGGGTTGCTAGGCACCTGATGACTTGTCCATCTGTGTCCTGTTTAAGTTAAGTGGATCTTGTTTGTTGGATGATTGTTTGCGTTGTGTGATTGGCTGTCTCTGTGTGTGTCTGAGTTTAAAAGCGCAGCCGGTCCGGAGGAACGGCGTGTGGTCACCAAGCTCTACCAGTGCACATCTCGGGTTTGTATGAAACTTTATGAAGTATTTCACCTATGCCTGTATCTTTGTAATAGCCTCTGGACTCATGTGGAAGATCTCCGTGTACCCTACACCTTGGACGGCTCTCCAAGTGGCAGTTGGGGAGCTTCCTTCTACTCAGCCACGCTTACAGTGGTTAGAGGCACTACAGGGCTCTTGTCTGTACCAGTGACTGTTCCTTTGTGTTTACCTCAATCTGTCTCTGCAGGCGTGAAGTGTGCAGCCGTCTCCACTACGGGATATTAGTGGAACTACTCGACTGGCCGAGAAAGCCACTAAACCAGTAGCTCGGTATTGAGACCGAGCCTTCTTTCCCTCGGGCTTGGGTTCTTCCTCAGGAGTGAAGGTCCTCCTGTAACCACCTTGTGCTTGTATTGACTCTAGTGTTCTTGTTTGGAGCTCAGTGAGCTCACCCTTCTTGTTGAGTTCATTAAACCTGTATTGAGAAACTAAAGCCGATTCCTGCAGTTGTGTCCTCCCAGTGTACCCGACATGACAATATGCCAATATATGAGATCATTTTGCTTGATAAAATCACTTGAAACAAGTCAAAAATGTGTACAAATACTTAAATAATCTTATAATAAGTTTAAAATTGTTTGACTTGAGAAACATATACCCATAAATATATGGACTTCCTGCTAGCATTTCCTGCTAAATCTGTGTCTTTTACTGAACACCATTGCTGAAGTGCTGCTGAAGAGACTGAAAAAGAGCACAAGCTTTCTATCCATCCTGCCTTTTTCAATGGGTTATCTATAGGAATGAATTTTAGTTTTAGCAGGTCTAGAGGTTTGTATCTAAGAAATGGGCTTTCTTAGCTTCGCATAAAAGTAGTGAGGAGGAGCATGAAGTAACTCCATAAACGAGTTCCAGACATCTTATCTGTATATTTATGTGTGTGTGTGTATGTGTGTATAGTGTTTGCAAGAGACAGAAAGAGTGCAGTGAAGGCTGTGATGAAGCTGTGGAATCAGTGAGAGTGATAACATCTAGCCTGGCTAACATCGCTATAGCTCAAATGGTCTTTAGCAAACTCTCTTGAGCTTCACTCTACTCTGTTGGAGAAAGCTTCATATAACTCAGTCATTCAGTCCATTCTAGCCTACTGCTAGTGGTCAGCTCTGAGTTCTGAGCACATACGCGCCTGTGTGTCTGTGATTGTGGAGTAATTGCACATTGGCAGTGGACTAATGAAAACCATACACCTTCTTTTGCTCTCTCCCCCTCCCTAACTCTCCCGTTCTCTCTTTGTCTAATCGCGGAAAGATGCGCAATGGAAAAAGTGTCAGCACGCAGGGCTGTAAGTGATTCATGGCTACGAGTCTTTGGGGACTGTTTGGAGAAGCTGTGCCATCAAAATATGGCAATTGGTGGCACACCTAGCGTGTGCTCGACGAGACCACAAGACAGCTCTGGAGACTGACGAGATCCAGGACAGGTACTGGCAGAAAGATTGGAGAGTGGTGTGTGTGAAGATGGGTGGAGTGGGGGTTGGAGAAAGACAGTGAGGACGTGTGTGTGTGCACATGCACACATCCACACATCCACACCCACATCCAAATGAAAATCTACAGACATATATTAATCCATAAACTTATAACAAAAAGAGTTCTATATAATGGAAAAAATACCTTGTGTGACTTTTGGCGCTTTATGGAACCACTCATGAAATGTACTTAAAAGAACAACATGTAACAGTTTTCCATTTCAGAGAAGAACCATTTAACCATGCAAAGAGCCTTTAAAAAATAAAAGTAATTCAAAAAACAATTTTGCAACAGTCTTTTCCACAAATATATCCCCCAAACATTTCTCAACATGCTCAAACTGCATCCATCTCTTCATTAAGGCGGACAGACTTGCTGATGGTGTAGAACACACCATTACTTACTTTAAGCAAAAAAACATCAGTGTATTATTACATGAACAGCCTTTTTAGATGACAAAACCACCTCAGGACTAGGACTGCTGATCTAGCATCAGTTCTTGTGGCACCAGCTATCAAAAATACAGGGGAATCTAATCCAAGATGAGTCCTCTCCAGCCCTGAGGTCGTCTGAAATGTTTGGATTCATGACGTTTGGCTATTTTTTAATAATGAACAGTAAGTCATACTGTACATTAAACCTCAACAAGTGTGTGCCACCTTGATAAAAAACTGTATGTTGTTTAAGTGGGTCAAGAGTTTTGATAATGTTGTTTAGAAGTGATTTGGGGTGACTGAGTTTAAGTGTTTGTTATTAAAGTTATCCTCGTAGCCCCAGTTCAAAGTAAAAAACAAAACTTGGACTCTAGATATGGCTTGCATGATCAACTATACCTGGAGTAAGTGGAAAATTATGTAAATTTGTTTATTTACAGAGCAATTCCTTTAATCATTTAAATAGCTCTTTGAGTTTGCAACATATATACTATATACGCAACATATATACTATATATGTATGTGTGTGTGTGTGTGTGTGTATCAAAAATCAAATTTTCCCTTTTCCCCAAATGTAATCAGCCAAATGTTTTGCACATGAAAAAAAAATATGTTGCATAGTTACAAACAATGGCTGAATCTTGAAGCTTGACCATTTTTTGTCCTTTTGTCTATTTTATCAAGTATGTGATGATTTACAGTTGTAACTGATGGGGTATAAATTTCCATTACTTGTTAGCCACATTACCCTTTAGCCCCAGAGCAAGTCTTATGAAACAAACTTCAGAACAAATATGTCTGATTTAATGTATTTATATATTGTGTAAATTAGATTTTTCACCAATCAATCACTTTAATATTCAAACCTACAGCACAAAGAAGAGAAACTTGAAGGTTATGGTGGAGAGTGGAGTGTTAAGAAAAAGCCTCGATCAGTCCATCACTCTATTAAAACCATGTGTTTGGGGCCATGCCATAGGCACTGAGCAAACGGGGGAAAGAGGTGGCAGAGCTGAAGCCAAACAGACCGCTGGCAGTGCTGGCTGCTTTCAATCAGTGGGGGGGGGGGGGGGGGGGTTGGAGTGAAAGGGGGGGGGCTGTGACACGGAATAATAATCATAAAAAACCTTGAATGACCCTGGCATGGGTTTGTGCTGCAAAGCTGGAAATCGCATTTGGACATCTCCAGCTGTTTGTGAACCAAGCTCACAATTCAGCAGGTGCAGAATAATTGCGCTGGGGTGGACGTGAGTTACAGAAAACAAAAAACTGAGACTGCAAGAAGAGATACCACATAAACTAGGGAATGAATCACATGGCCCATTGCAGCATAAAGGCAAAGGAAGTGTGTAGTATTGACAGTTTTATGTAATGTATTCTCATGACAAGTAAAGTACAGTAACTAATAACTAACAAATATACATGATTCTACATTTACACATTTAAAGCATGTCAAAGGTTTAGACTTTTGAGCCCCAGTAATTCTCAGTAATTACAATGAAATTCAGTGTACATAATTGGAAAATGCAAGTAATCCCAAACTGCTGACTGAAAGTACGTAAATTGGTCAGTCACAACTAAAGTCCTACCCAGATCGTATTCAGGAGTTATTTTGTTATTCAGGAGTTATTTTGTCCACAGGGGAACCAGCATGTGAGCAACAGAGGACACTGTGTGATGCGGATGAGAACATATGACCTAATGATGCAGACATGGCAGACTAAGCATTTACTATAACTGTTAACGTTTTTTCCAAGACTATATAAATTACCGCCTTTTTGGTTGTTTCTGTCACTTCATAAGTTTCTGTACATTAAGGATAGGCTTTTCTGTTTGCAGTGTTGTAATAAGCTTGGTCAGATGTTTCAAACCTCAAAGAGCAATAATACCCAAAGGCCAACTAGAACAAGAAACAGTGACACCAAAACAGAATGTCTTTACTGCATGATTGTAAACCATATGATGGTGCAAGCCATTAACATAGAAAAAAAAGATTTACTGCTTTTTTGGCCTTTCTGACTATTGTAGTGACTGGAAGACAGCTTTTCTGAGACCACTTTTGTGGTTTTTCTTAAAATGGATCACCAGTCATATGGGGGCATTTAGTTTCAAGCAGCCTAAACAGACCAACACTTTTGTATAAGACCTTTGCCATACGGCCTTTTGCAAGAACCCCACTGATGCAGTGTTATCTCAGGACAGGCCTTCAGTGCAAATAAGTTGTGCCTTTGCCTTTTAGGAGTTGGAGACTGAGAAACTAATTCATACACAAAAACACACATTGTTGCTCTCTCGTTCTCTCTCTCTCCCTTTGCACACGCAAACACACACACGCTTGCACAGACACATAAACACAAGCGCCGTCCCTGGAGAGTAGCTGGCTCTCACGCGAGCAGTTTGAGTGTGTGTCAGTGCATGAAACGGGCAGAGAGCCAGAGACCACAAGAGTTTCTCTCAGAGAGGGAGAGAGAGAGAGGGGTGGGGGAGGGAGGTGCAGAGGCAGGGAGGCTGCAGGTGTTCTTGGTTGAGGGCTTGATGACTGGGGGGTTGGGGGGAGGGATGGAAAAAGAGAACTCTTGGACAGGGCAGCCGCAAAACCCAAGACAGCAGAGAGAACGAGAGAGGGGGAGACAGAGGGAGACTTGGGGGGAGGGAGGAGCAAACAAAACAGCAAGACACAAACTCAACACAGAGCCTTCATCAGCACGCAATTATAATGAGTCCAAAACACACACACACACACACACACACACGCTCAAGTGCTAGCAGGAATAGGGGAAGATTACTGTGTCAACACAGGGAAATGAACCATTCAAGAGCTGTTCAAATTGTACAAGTATTGAGGTTAATGGCTATTGTTTGTAATCAGTACCTCAGTTGAAAAGTCAAAGACAGCATTATAATCACATTAGTAGGTATGAATTACCTACCATTCAAACCTTTTATCACAAAACCCCAAAAACTATAAAATGTAACAATAATGTTTTGCTTTAAATGTTGTTTTGCAAACATCAAATTTACATAATTTTACTCCTATAAAAATTTACTCCAGATGCCAAGACATGAGTCCATTTTTACTCTGACAGGGTTTGTTTTCGCAAACCACACTGGGAGCAGGAATGCTAATCTAAAGACAATTTTGTGAAAATTATGATGATCATAAATACAGAGGAATCTGATCTAAGATCAGTCATACACATGACTGCTTTGCGAAACACCAACCCTGGTATTGTCTGTAGCAGTGAGGTTTTGTTAATTTTTATAGCTCACAGTAAGTCATACTGTGTCCTAAACTACATCCACAAGTTTAGGGGTGTATTTTTGGAAATGATTTGGGTGACTATTGACTTCTAGTGTTTGTTAACAGCATTGGCCTCACAGTTCCAGCACTAAACTAAAATGGTAAAATGTCTTGGTGGATTGAATTCTTATGGGGTAAGTGGAAAATTGTGTGTTTTTTTTGCCAAACTATTTGTGGGGAAATGGACAAAAGTCTGACCATTACATTGTGTCATACAGTGTCAGAAACAAAATAAGAAAGTCTTTATGAGACTACTTAACAATTCAGTGCAATTTGAGGCAACTGCTCAACCGGTGGCTATAAGCTTCCATGATTTGTTAGCCACATTTGCTTAGTAGCTCCAGTGCAAAACTTAAGAAGCAAACTTCAGCCTAAATGTGTCTTGGCTTGAACTTCACACACACACAGACGCACACACACACACACACACACACACACACACACACACACACACACACACACACACACACACACACACACAC
>JBBPCZ010140566.1:0-20509 GCA_037974445.1 Brycinus macrolepidotus | reverse complement strand
TTTCATTTGCTCTCTCTCCTATCTCTCTCATTCTCCCTCTCATTCTCTCTCTCTCTCTCTCTCTCTCTCTCTCTCTCTCTCTCTTTCTCTCTCTCTCTTTTTCTTCGTCTGAAGGTCTTTCTGAAAGAAATTGAATTGGTAAAAAAATATAGATAAAAACTGACATTACTGTGTAACAAATACAAAACATCCAGTATCGGTATCATACAGCCAGTGCACTGATTTTAGTGTCTATTTGCCTTGGTTGCTGCATGGAGATGTGAAAACATATAAAAGCATGTACCTGATGTGTTGCCTCGGAATGGGCTGGTAACGGTGCTGAACCACAGCACCACACATGGCCCATCCAACATCATATTTGTTTACTGTTCTCTCTGTGTTTATAGCCATTTCATAGATTCGTTGATCTTCTTACTATGGCTTCACTCAGTCACAGCACTTCTGAATGTGTTCCTGTGACAGGGCATTAGTATAACATCAGTAATAGTCTGGGGAGGTAGATATTATCCTGATATGAAATGGAACAATACTTCATCTCAAAACAAGCGCAAAAGGGACTCTATGGTCAGTGAGCCATACTTCCAGATTAAGAAGTTCTGCATCATTGGCTGCTGTCTGGATGATGCAGTTTTGACCTTCTTACAGAGGCATCCAAGTTTTGCTCTAAAACGTCTTGAAAGCCCTTATGCTAAACTACCCTGTGGGGTTTGGGAGCAGATTGCTGTGTTTTGGTCTCATTTCACCAGAAAATCCACTCCAGCAAACTTCAAGCATATCTTTTACAGACTGATAATAAGAGTCTTTCTTCTGGCGAGCTACGCACCCTTGGAAGTGGAATCTTTTCATATACTCTTAAGAGAAAAGGCATCCTTAAGGGTTCTTTGAGCAATGCCATAAACGACCCATTTTAGTTCCCTAAAGTACCAATTTTTCTAAATGAGATGTGAGTGAGATGAACCTTTTAAAAGTGTAAGTAACCTTAACACAATGGTGCGTATTTAAGGAGCCTTACAATTACATTCAATTATTTCTATACTTTACATTTGTGTGTAAAACTTTAAATATCTCCTGTCAATTTATACTTTTTATGAGGTTCGAAGTAAAACCAAGTACATATCGTCTACAGGGAATGACATTTTTTAATGCACATATGCACATGTCTATTTGCTATATGTAATGTTTAATGGCACATTTTATATTTGTGCATATATATATATATATATGTGTGTGTGTATGTGTGTGTGTTTGTGTGTGTGTGTATATGAGTGTGCCATAAAAACTGTTATTTCACCCAGTTTTTCACCCAGTTCAGCAAATAAGCAGTAATTGTGCATTATTATGTGCAGAAGCGTGTTCTCTGTAGATGATGAATACTTATTTTCACTTAGAAAATCAACCAAACTGCAGTAGTGCCCAAACTTTTGCATACAACCACATGTGGATGTTCTTTAAAATGATTATTTTTATTATTGCTTTTTTTTACTCATGTCACATACTACAAAACCATTCTTTTAAGAAACGTCCACAATTGATTCTTCATTGACATCACACGAAGAACTCATTTTGGCCCCTATCTTTTTTCAAGTGCAATGTAGTAATGTAGTAATTTGCTGCAGGACCGCAGTTATCCAGATGTGATCCTGGAAGTTGGTCACAAACATTTTGTCTCAAATTATTTGGGTTTACAGTATTGATAAGAAAGAAAAGGAGTCTGACATGTGCCACCGCATTGTCCTATGCTGAGTGCATTCATTTTGTTCTTCACTGAAATTGGAGTTTCTCCTTTAATGCCATTATCTGTTCTTTAAAACAAATCCTCCATCATCTTTCAACCCTGCCAACTGCCATATTCAGACAGATGTGGCAGATGGGTATTGAGTTGGAAGATGCTGGAGTATTCTTTCAGTAATACAGGAATATATTAGCAGGTCTTTTCTTTCATGTACAGGAGGTTCTTTTCAAAAAACCAGCATCAGAAGTAACACTGCTCTTGCCCTTCATGCAGGCTGGTCCCCAACACTGATATTGACCATGCCGAATCCCTGTACTGGCTGTGGAGTTTCCTTGGTTGTGCTGTATGCTGTGGCAACCTATCTCAACCATGCAAGTGAGTAAACGTCTCTGTTTCTCTCTCAGAGCCTCTGCGATCCACATTCTCGACTCTGGGCCGTGGGCCGTGTCAACAGTCGAAGTTACTTTCAAATCCTGAGTGTGATTGTGTTATGCATAAATTAGGTCTGCATGTTAATAAGCTGCACCGACCACCCACACGAGTGTAGTCCCACTCCGAATGTACAATATAGACTCAGTTTAATCAAATGACTTTAGCTCATATTATGTGCACATTATCTATGTTTATGGTTGCAAGAATCAGAATATGTTTGCATTGAATTAATAATGTTCACGGTCTGGGTTATAAATGTTATTTCATTAGCCATGGAATGCTATTTCTCACAGAGATGTGTTTGGAAATGGTTCGTTGGGGTGTGTATGTATGTGTGTATGTATTAGGTAATAGGAATGCAACTAGACTCACTAACACAACAGTAGTGCACCTTGTTCATCCTCTGTGTACAGAGTGCGTCTTCATTCGCTGACTAAAGTACCGTGATCTTTTTCAAGGACTGTTCAGTCTATTGTCAAGTACAAGCAGCATCTGTTTACCACACATTTAGCTGTGGCCTTGCCAAAACTCTTTTACCCCTCTTTTAATTGACGAGTGTATTTTTAATACATTCTTATTGAGAATGTCAACAACCAGAGAAGCCTGATTATTTCCTATCGAGTTTGAATGACATTTCAATGTTTGGTGGAGATTAATGTGATGTAAATTATTTAATGCTATGACTCTCTTTTCAGTGGCCATACAAGTGACTTCCACAGGACCCCAGACAATCAAAAAATCTCAGGGAGAGTCCGTGACGCTAGGGTGTACGTACAGCGAGAGCCCATCTGACACTGGGCAGCTGGATGTGGAGTGGTCCAGTGTCAGTCAAGACATGACACAGAAAGACAAGCTGGTGAGAAACACTGAGCCACTCTTAGAACATGATTTTGTGGAATGTACTGATGCATTGCCTCAGGTATGGGTTGTCAAGTCTGGAAGAGTCATATCTCAAAGCCACACCTACACATATCTGACCCACAGCCCAGCCTTAACATTGTGCTTGTTTGATCTGTCTCGGAGTTGTTATAGTAACATGTATTAGATAATGTTTTAGGCTACATACAGCCACTAGACACTAGAATAACATCAGTAGCAGCTTTGGGAATATAATATATGTTGTCCTGGTAGGCCCCATTATAAACGTCCAAAAGAAAAACAAAAATCACTGCTAATAAATATCCATGTCCATGTTTGGCATACTGATAAATATCCAGAGGGTGATAACAAGCCCAATTAAAATGGGTTTTTTTTGACTCATCAGCTTTCTTGCCTTCTAAGTGATGATATTTAGTAGATCGTCAACTGACAACACACACAGGTCCTTCAAAAAGAAACAAACATTACTCACTACTGCCCTCTAAAGGTGTAATTAACAAATATCAAATAAACAAATACTACTCACTACTCCCCCCTAAAGTACTTAATTACTATAGTATTGTTATGAAGTACTGACATCTGTGTGATGGAAGAATTGTCTCTATAGTTTTTCTTAATATATTTAGAAAGAAAAACATTCTGCAAAACAACACATTTTGTTTAATCTCAGTATGCACAAACACTGCCAATGGATTCTGTGTGTTGAATTGTTAAAACACTCTGTGCTGCACATTACCATACCCTGAAGCAAGAAACAAAGCCTAGCAGTAGTCCTGATGTGAAGTCTGAAAAACACAACAGCAGTCATACTACTATAATATTTAATCAATGCTACTATCCAAGTCTATGGTTTTAAAAACATTTTTTTATTTATTAAATGGGTTTTATGTATTCTAAAAAGGATTTCCTCCACTAATCCCAAAGTTCCAACATGTTTTTGTTCTAAGCACCGGAGAAAAGTTGTAAGTAGCCTGTAATTTGACACCCTAGTAACTGAGTAAAAACTCCAAGAACTTGAAGGCTTTCCAAGAATTTGCTGAAGAATTTTGAATATTCTCAACACAGAGGATGTTTAGGGACCCTGTTATCTATACTGGCTGGATAAACCTGTTTTTCAGATAATACTTGTTCCTTTGTGTCATGGCCCCTAATCTCTGAGCAGAATCTCTGTCCCTGTCTCTTGGTCAGATCTTATCCTATTCTGGTGGACAGCAGTATCAGCTGGGCAGCCCAGAGCTGATGAGCCGGTTGAAGTTTGTGGCTGACCCCAGCAGAGGAGACGCCACCATCTCTATAACTGGACTGCACGTGTCTGACACGTCAACCTACCAGTGTAAGGTGAAGAAACCACCTGGTATTGACTCTCGAAAGGTCACCTTAGTGGTGCTCGGTAAGGATTCAGACATACGTCTCACTTCTGCTTAGTCTGACACACTCCATGACCAGTTTCTGTTTTACCGGTTCCACCTCTCCCCTCTTTCATAATTCACTGTCCTCCCTCTCTTGACTTGCTTGTTGTATGATGACACATACTGCCTGGGACATCTTCTGAATGTTTTGTCCTCCCAGCCTAACGCAAACACACCCATCTGCCCCAGATCATTAATTAAATCCTTATTGACTAACTTCTGTTTGTGTAGGCTTTAAAGCATGGCCACTGTTTGGGGATCTTCCTGATAAACCTATACCTACTAAAGTAGGCAGTTAGGGACTTTGAGCATCGACAGCTGTGGGGACAGCTGTAGGGACAGTGATGGTGCTGGGAATTAAATTTGTGTCAACGCTGCAGAAGTCAAAACCACTAGGCAACAACTACTGACAAGTCTTGGACTAAATGACAAACTTTTGCCTAATTTGTTCTAAAATGTTTGCTCAAATTTATTGAAAGAAAAGTGCTATTATTTAGTGCAAATAAAACTATAATTCATCATTCAATAAAGTGTAAAATCAATAGTGAGCCAAATTTCAGCAGGGAAACCACCAAACTGTGTTAAAGCAGAATTTACAACTTATTTCTCTGAGTTACTGCTCGAGTTCTGGCAGTAACTTGTTTAAACTTTAATTATTGGTCTAGGAAGGATGGGAATGGTTTATTAGGCTGGGAATGCAAAATATACAGTGGGATCCAAAAGTCTCGGACCACACTGAAATTCTGTTCATTTAAACTTTAAAATAAACAGAAATTTTAGTAAAAGTTAAATGAAAGAAATATTCACGATTCTGTGTAGATCTTTGGATTGATCAGATGTGTAGATCACTAATCAAATGTATACAAATCTGTGAGACTGATCCCGAGAATGCCTTGTTATAAAAAGGTCAGATTTTTTTTGTCTTATCCCTTCTGCTGAAGTTGGAGCTCAGATGAGTCTCAGGTGGATCTGATCTACTCATTAGAGCCTTCTGCACAAACTTGTGGAGAACAAACAGTTCAAACAAACAAACAGTTCAAATGCACACTGATGAAGGGGGATATACCAAATATTTTGATATATTTTTCTAGTACAGTAGTCCTAAACTTTTGAACCCCACTGTACCTCTAGAATTGAAGACCCCAGTGTGGAAGGCTGTTCGCCCAATTTTACTCAAACTGTTTCTGTGTATTTCAGTGCCTCCCTCTGTGCCCAAATGCTGGGTGGAGGGCAGTGAGGAGACAGGAGGCAGTGTCTCACTGCGCTGCAAATCCTCTCAGGGTTCGATCCCGCTGACCTACAAGTGGACCAGAGAGAGTGGGAACATGCCACCAACAGCAACCCAGAGTAAGCCATGACTATGCATGTAAAGAAATGTGGAAAACCATGCACTCTTAAAAATAAAGGCACCCAGTGGAAGAACTGCATTTGGTTCCCTAAAGAACCTTTTGATGGAACCATCAAATGAGACTGCATGGCCAAGTCAAGAACCGTCTTTTGAGACTGTAAGGCCAACAATGCTGGATCATACAGAAACTTTACAACCCTGTTTGTGTTCAATTTAAATAGCAACACATGATCATCACCAGGCTTTAGGAGTAGTAGTACTGTATTAATATCTTATGTTCATAAGCCATTTTTCAGTTTGAGTATTTCTTACCTTCCCTACTTTTCGCCTTGCACAATGTTTTCTACCTCAAACTGATTTCAATGGGACATATGATGAGGCACCACTGTAAGATACATTAATAATTTCACACCCCCTGATCATCTGTCACCATATACTTGCACAGTTGTCAAGTTTAGCCATTTAAATCTTTCAGTAGTAAAAGAGTAGGTTTTGCAGTCTGAAAAATGTCAGTGCAGTAAAAATAGAGTCCAACTGTTCTTTTACAAGAGTTTACAACTACTTTCTTAATCCTGAAGGAAACTGAAGGAAAGAATATTTTTTTTAATAGACAAAATGGGAGGGAAACATATTTTCAGTTTACTTTCTATCAATATCTGATCAATTTTTCTGTTTGAAGACCCTCAGACTGGAGAGCTGTTGATCAGTAACCACTCACAGAGCTACACAGGAAGCTACGTGTGTGAGGTCAGCAATGAAGTAGGCAAGGAGCAGTGCAAATACACTCTGAGAGCATACAACCGTAAGTGCAGAAGTCTGGGTGGGGCAAGAGTGTGTGCAATAATAGCTCAGAGCTTGGGTGTGTGAATATGTTCTCATTTGTTTGGGTGTGTGTTAGTGTATGGGTTTGTATTGTGTTGCATAGGTTGCCAGTTGGGACTAAACCAAAAAAGATTTTGCAAGATTTTAAAGACAATATGCTGCTATGTACATTTATTCTTTTCATTCCAGCTGTCAATAAAGCAGGAGTAATTGCGGGAGCTGTGATTGGTGCACTGCTCCTGTTGTTCCTCCTGCTGTTGCTGATTTGTCTTCTCATTTACTGCTGTCAAAAGCGCCGCTATGAAAAGGAAACAGCCAATGAGATCAAGTGAGTTTTTTATGTCTTTGTATTCATTAATTGTACAGGGGGCGGTTCTCCCTCAGAACATTATTCTGTGTTGTGGGAGTGGGGCTATGACTTCATAGCTTGGGCATGCCCTGTCATGATCTATCACGCTGACCTTTCGCTGGTGATCTCCTGGACATTCATACCTTCATATGTGGTTTTGGCAAGCTTTGCAGTGAAATCTGGATCATTTCCGCAATAAATGCAAGACACAGCATTTAAAGTAAACAGCGTGTATTTTAGTGCCACTGGCACTTTGAAGCTATTGGGCAATTCATGTCTGCCAAACCGGCTCATCCATTCTAGCACGCCTTACATTTTTCCCGTAACTGTGGCCCTGTCTCAAGCCTGTGTTTATCATAGAAGCTGTGATGAAGAAGCAAAGGGAGCTTTCAGGGTTTTGGGTTGTTTTTGTTCACAATGTCAATGGCATTACCTTAAACTCCGCCAAAGCAAAAGAATGACAAAAGAACCTGCGAGGCATGAATTGAATTTATTTACTACACAAACGCTTCTGGCATTTTTACTGGACGTCCATGAGGAGAGAATGCAGTAAATCCCTCCTCCTCACAACTCTTATTTGATTTGCCAGAAGGAAATGAATGGGTAGTGTTTGAGATGTACTTCTTTTCCCTAGTGGGGAGAACTGAGTGCATTTGAGAGCATTTGTTTATTGCCTACGGTCCCAGAGTACACAGTTCATCCTTGACTAGATTTGATTTATAAGATACATACCTGCGTAAGTGAACCTGAATGTCCTTCTGTCAAATGATGAGCAAAAGTCTTTGATGTAACCTGGCAACACAAGACTATTAACTCATGAATTCTTTTGGATATGCATAACATTAAATGTTATATTTAATGGTGATTGTAATTAAATAGCAATGGCTTTTGTTTTAGTGCAAGAATAGTTACTTACAATACTGCCTACCAGCATTTGATTTCACTCCATCTTATCTATTTGGCCCTTTCATGTGAAAAGCCATTGAACTGGGCAACCAAGTCAAATACAAATGTTTAAAGCAGGCCAGGAATGAGGGTTTTCTATGATAAGGGTACTTTGAATTTGCTCCCTGTAGAGATTATGTATACTTATGTGTTCAGCATAATCAGCAAAACATGTCTTTGTAAAACTCTAGGTTGATGACCAGGAAGTGTTGTAAACATAGGCTATTTTTATTGTGCTTTGAATTTGTTTTATTGTTTTATTTACCATTGACTTCCTGCATCCACAAAGAACCACACATTGTTTAAATTAACCGTTATGAGGCCCTATTTGGAAAAACAAATGTATCTCTTTTTTTTTTAATAAGAGCACATAAACACTGTTAAAGCGTTGAAGCATACCGTTCACTACCCAGTTAATACAGTTAATATATGGAAACTCAGCTAACGAGGCACAGTACAGGGCAATCAGAACATAGGTCATTTACATATGCCAGTCTTAAACATGCATAACCCTTAAACATGATTGTTTTTGGTACATAAATCAGAAGTGAAAAAAAGAAACAAAAAATATGAAAAATGAAGGATATGGGCTCTTTAACTATTGAATTAATGATCAATCCTCTATCCTTTACAGAGAGGATGCTGCAGCTCCAGAAAGCCGCCCCAATAGCAGACACTCAAGCTTCCGCTCTGTTATGGGCTACCAGACCCATCAGGGGATCATCTACAACTCAGTAAGGAGCGGCCAGCCCAACAGGGCGAAGGCAGGCCGCAGCAGCACCTACACTGACCACAGCTACGTGCCCCCCCAATCCGCCTCGCCAGCCAGTGACTACAAACCCTCACTCACATATGACAGCGCATATGGATATGCTGTATAGTATTGGCAAGCAGCTTGAATGCTGAATGTGGAATGGCACTTGGACAGAATAACGCCACAATACATAATGGAGCGGTTTGGTCCTAGGCCAAGAAACAGCTGCTCGGAGAAAGTCGAATGACTCCTGCTCTTAGCTCAGCATGTGATACTTATAGATATTGATGAAGCTATTTTGTGTTTGTGTGTGTGAGATGTATTGTGTGCGACTGAGAAAGTGAGAGAGATAGATTTTTAAGAGTTACTAACCTGTACTGAAATTTTCTGATTGTATTTTCTAAGAAATTGTATCTATTTTATTTTTGAAAATATCTTTTTATGGGGTTATGATGACTTTAGAAAATAAAAATATCTGTGAGTTATTCAGATAAATATTTATCCTGACATTATATTGTCTTAGTAATTTACCATAGGGAAAGCATATAATATAGTAGGTTTAATATAGCATTTGTGCAAAAGTTTGGGAAAAAGCATGATGTTTGCAAATTTATTGAAAATGCGGGATATTTCAGTACTAGTAAACCAAAAGACACTTGTACCGGTTTAAATTCTTCATGAAGTATGAGCTTTGTCGTAAATTTTATACTAATACAAATAAGCACAGATAATGCAACACACGAACAGCGCAAAACTAACAATAACCTCCTGAATGGCTGAGTCTGAATAAAAATGCAGCAGTCCCTCACCTCCTGCTGTGAAAAGCACGATATAAATTGTAGTTTGAGGTCCAGGCCGTGGTCAGAGGCAGGGTGGAAGGAACAGCTGGTTTCTTAGCTATCCACTGTTGGCCTAACGTGGACATGAGTCAGCTTGCCATACCTCTGTATCCTCTCACACTGCCTGCGGTGCTGCCTCCCACAGACATCTGTATCAGGTGATCTCAGGACCTAGTCCTTCTTACAACCTGGGAGGTTCTGCAGCTTCTTGGCTGACACTGACAGAGAGGATGGCTGTTACGTTTGCCAGCACTGTTGTAGATGTAAGCACCAGTTTCAGATTTAGACTTGAAAACATTCAGCAGCATTTTTGAATCCAGAAAAGTCACTGCCTGCGCACATGTACTCACATGTACTCACATGTACTCTAGCAGTAATGTTAGAAATCAATATTGACATCCATCATATATTCAGTTCTATTTCCACTATTTTGAATGATTGAAAAATGTTAGTTTAACTTCAGTTGATTAGTGTGGTTCTTATAAGAAGTGACAGGACATCCACTGATAATCACAAAATAGGTTTACTTAAATTTGTTTAATTGGGGAGGGTCATCAGAAATTTTAATTACATCATGATATTCCTTTTAGACCATATAGCCGACCGCTTCTCTTACTACTACACTCTTCACTCCAAATACAGTCTTTTGTCATAATAATATAGTGCAATATTGCCCCCCAGCTGTAGTGAGGATTAAATGTAAAGAGAATAGAAAGCTTAGTTGGCCATTGTGTTTAGTCTTACAGGGCTAAGAAAAATCTAGAAGAATCAAAAATAAAATTCAGATCTTTAAACAAAAATAACCCAAATGAAACAACCCAAATAAACACAAAATACTATTTTTAACCATCACTTTATTTCTTGAAGGAAAAAAGTTATCAAACAAGAAGGAGCTCATGTGTGCAAAAGTAAGTGCCCACTTAGTCACTCAGCTGACCAATGAACCAAATTCACTTTTTAACTGGAATCAGTTAGATCACACACACTCTGCATCACAGTCAAAATAAACTCTGGAAGGGATGAGAAAGGAAGTTATTGAAATATCAGCTTGGAAAGAGTTACAAAGCCTTTTCTAAAGCTCTGGGACAGTGAACCACCTTGAGATAATGGAGAAATCTCAAACCGTGGTGAATTTTCCACCAGTCTTCACTCTACCACTCTATCAATGTGAAACTGACTGATATCCAGTTATAGAAAGCACTTAGTTGAAGCTGTTGCTGCTAAAGGTGGCACAACCAGTTATCAAGTTAAGGAGGGAAATTATTTTTTCACTCTGGTGACGTAGGTATTGCAAAACATTTCCCCTAAATAAATGAAATGACCTGCTCGTGTTTTCCTTGTCTTGTATTCCATTTTGTGTGAAGATCTGGAACTGTTTGGTGCGACAAACGGCACCAACAGCAGAAATTAGGAGGGGGGGATACTTTTTCCTGGTCCTGTTAGTGGTGCACCATCTAAAAGTCAAAGTCAAAGTAAACTTTATTATCTCAGCTATATGTACATTTATGCAGTGAGATGAGACGGTGTGGATTTTACAGAGTACAAAAAGAAACATACAATACACATATATAAATAAACTATAATAAATTCTTGAGGTAAAAATGTGCGATTTTAGTACAAGGGTCATTTTTCACATTCAAGAATTGTTCAAATATTGCATCAGCAGTCAAGTGGAGAACAAACAGAATACTGGAATGTACTTGGGTGATTGTGTGCAAATGATCAGCAGCAGTTCAATATAAAAATAGTATCAATCTATAAAAAAATACAATAACCGAGAGCATTCAAGTACAAATATAACATGGAGGTGTTTTGTGTGTGTAGCCACATGTGCATCATGAAAAAGCGATGTGTAGAGTACAATGTTGGAAAAATTGAGTCACTTTACAGTTCAGGTGTGTTTGTGTGTGAGTGAAGGGGGGTAGTGTGTTGGTGTCAATAAATTTTTCACCTCAGCATTTATAGACATCGAGCAGTGAAGTGCACATACACAGCTTACAGAAGCTGTATGTGTGTGTGTGTGTGTGTGTGTGTGTGTGTGTGTGTACTGTTCATGTTCTATTATGGATTATAGACAGGAAAGATGCTTGGTAAGCAAAGCAGTGGCACCACCTCAGATTTGACTCACATTATTTGAATATTTTCAAAGAAAACGTAATCAAGACAATGGACAGCCTAAGCTGGTTTAACTTGTATCTTACAGTTACAGACTGTAGTTAATCTGTTTCTCTGCATCATTTGTTAGACCCCTTTACCCTGTTCATCAGTGATAACTCTGATGCACAAGGTGTCTTACACATAACAGGACTGATGGAATTTGTAAACACCTCAGTGTCACTGGGTTGAGAATAGTCCACCAATCAAAAATATCCATCCGACAGTGTCCTGCGTCCAGAAACTGACCACTGATGATGGACTAGTCCATGACCAACACAACCTGTTGCAGCAACAGACGAACTATCATCCATAACTGATGAACTATCATCAGGCCACTGGTGGTCTAGTAGTTAGGAAGTTGCCCCTGCAATCAGAAGGTCGTGGGTTCGAATCCCAGGGCTGCTAGTGGCACCACTGAGGTACCCTTGAACAAGGTACCGTCCTCACACACTGTTTCCTGGGCGCCATTGTCGGCTCCCCACTGCTTCACTCGGGTGAATGGATTAAATGCAGAGGACTCAAGCAATTACCTCCAGGATCAATATGGTATATAAAATTATTTAAAAAATAATTATCTGCAAGGTTAGATGTGTCTAATGGAGTGGACACCGTGTCACTACAGCACTGCTTTGTCTGATCCACTCTGAGTGCAGCACATTTACTAACATGCCACCGCCATGTCAGTAGAGAATAATCCACATCCCAAATAATACCTGCTCACTGGTGGTCCTGTGGGGGTCCTGACTATTGATGAACAACGTAAAGGGAGCTATCAAATGATGCAGACAAACAGATGGACTACAGTCTCTAACTGTGAACTACAAAGTATGCCCATATGGTCAGGGGAGCTTAGACAGACAAGTAAGATCTATTTAATGAAGAGGCTCATCAGTGTGTACAGTAATGTGCAAAATTCTTGGGCACCTAATCAAATTGTTTACAATTTATCTTAATATTGGGTTTTTGCGAGGAAAAAACATGACATAATATTTGAATAAATACAAAAAAGTATAGTATGAGTATATTAAAAGAGTTAAAAGAGACAGAAACAGTTTGTGTGTGGAAAAAACAAGAAAAAAGCTTTTCTCTGACTTCATGTGCACTCCTTGGAGATATATTATGTGGATGTTTAGTGTTCAGATGTGTAAAGTGTTTAAATTAGAGCAAATTGCTGCTAAAGTTATATAAGCATTATGTTATTTTGGGGGGTTTTTCCAGATGAATACTATCCCCCCATTCACCACCAGTATCACATGTAAATGCATGTGTGTTGCGTGGTAGTGCCCCTTGAAAAGGCATTTAAATGCCAAATTTCACCTACCAAGGCCGGGGGTGGTCAAGTTGGCTGCTGATGCAAATTTGCCACACGTCCACAGTTTATGAAAATTTACTTCTAGCCCTTCACAGCCTTGGTATAAATGTAAAGCCACTTTTAATGCTGCTTGAGTCTCGGCAGTCTTTACTTTCAGATGTGCATATTATTTAAACCCTGAGGATGCTTTACATTCCTGAGTGCAAGGACATGTTCTTTTGCTTCTTTTCTTCTCCGAAGATGAAGAGGAGTTAGAAGAAGAAGTTGCTAAAATTCAAACCAACCCAAGGTAATATTTTCTATCCCACAGGAATTTCTCATAGAGATAAATATACTCATTAAAAGATTATAAAACAAGAGTTCAGGTCCTATGATCTGATTGGCTGAGCTGCGTTCTAAGCTATTATAAAATACTTAATATATGGAATACATGAATGTGATAAAAAAAAATTTAAAAAAAAAACATTAAATCACTCAAGTCTCTGTGCTGTGAAAGGAACAATCTTTGGCTCCTATGCTGCTTGCATAGACCACCAGTTGAACTGATAGATGAAGTAAGAACCTAGTTTCGTAATGAGCAACATCATTAGCTTGGTGAAAAATCACGAGGCTCAAATGGAAATTAGCATTGTCATCTTGATGGTGATGTTTTAAGGAAAAACTACTTGTAAAACAAATGTTTTACTGCTATATTATTACATGTTCAAAGTTATCATTTTCTTTTAATAACTTAAGTATACAATGAGGGGCAACTGAATGTCCTCCTGCAGCCCACGGTGACTTGACAATCGTAACATACTCTAAACAAACTACATTTCTTGGTGGAAGAATTGTTCCTTGTAGTTATTAAAAATAACAAATGATTTATTGAAAAAATATATGTATTTTTTCATATTTTATGTTGTTGGCCGTTGTACATGCTTTCTTGAATAGAAGCAATAGGCCACTTGAGACTGTGCATTACAGTAATTTTATCACTGGTAAGGTGGTTTCAGACGCTCCCTTGTAGTTCATGGCCTCTCTTGGCTTACTGTGTGTTGAAAAGTTAGTAAGTTTCTGAAAACTCCCCTTTTTATAACAGATACATACAGCAGAGTCATCGATCATGCTGAGTCTTGGGCACAAGATAGGGATCTGGCTTGTGACTGGCTTTCTAGCCGTCCTCACTGTCTTTTTCAACATCTACATCCTGTTGGTGAATCAGCGGAACTGCAGAAAGAACCATTCACATCTGTGCCCAGGTGATACCATAGTGACGGGTATTTGTCTGGCTAGCATAAGCCATCAAATCCTCTCCTACTTCTGGATGACCATGGTGGAGATAGATGTAAATTGCATGTATGACATGGTGGAATCCATTCTGCTCGTGTTAGTTGCCTCCCTGAAGTTCTCAATCATTTGGACCACTGCTTTCCTCACGTTCTTCTACAGCACCAAACTCGTGATCGAACCTATCCACTGCTACACACACATCCAGGACGTTATCCTCAAGCACGTTCTCACTGTGCTGATCGTTATTTTCGTTTTTGGCTTTGCCACTTGCATGCCGCTGTTGAAGATCCAGACGTATCAGAACAGCAGTGTAGGGAACACTGACTGTGGAGGAATCATACTGGAGGGGGTTGTCGGGCAGAGCTACATCGCCTACCTTATAGTCATTGCAGACTTTGTTCCAGGTATAGTGATGATCAAATGCAGCATTTCCATCTCATACCATCTGGCCATCCATCTCCGGCACATGAAGGAAAGCACCAACGGCGCTCACGCTCCCAAGCTGGGCACTCAGATGCGGGTCATCAGGATGAACCTCACCCAGGTGGTGGTGTTCTTGAGCTTTCTGTTTGTGGATATTTATACTCAGTCTAAAATAGTGTTGCAAAGTGAGAACACCATAAGCTTGTCAGTTCTTTTCTCCACACTTTACACCACTGTCAGTGGATTTGTGCTTGTCTATGGAAAGAAGAGCTTCTGGAAAGAGTTTATTCAGTGGTACAACCTCTTTTTAGATGAGTACCCTTGTTTGAATTGCATGAAAATAGCAGAGAGAAAGAACACGAAGCTCTATGTTCCCAAGCACTAAATTCACTAAATTTGCTGTAAAAAAAAAAAAAAAAGGTCCATCACTGTATTCATCTGTGCCCATAGTGATATGCTGAATGTATAAGAATGTTCAAGAAACACAAAAAGTAGTTGCTTACATCATTTCTTTCTTATGTTTAAAAAGTCAAAATTTCCTTGCTTTATAAAAAATAAAACATTTGAATTCAGTACATGAGCATGTACCGTTCACTCCCCAGTCCACATGGCCCACATATAAAACGAAACTTCGAAAACAGTCTGATTCAAAATCAGTGTCTTCATGATGCAACAAAAACCAACACGTTTAGAAAGATCTACCTATTCAGCCTACAGCGGTTTAGACCTGCACAAGTTAAAAGCAGTGCTGAAGTTAAAAGGACCGTGTCAGTCTGGACTGATTTTTGAATAAGGCATATTAAAGGACAGCCAAAAGAGAGGTTTGTCATTTACATACTTCAGTCTTATAGGCACAGTAACCAAAGCAGCCTGTTTAAGTCAAATGGATAAAGACAGTGATTAGGAAAAAACAAATTATGTTTTTGGCACATAAGCCCATATGAACACCATAAGTAAAAAAAAAACCTCAAAATAAATGTAGGATATGGGCTTTTTAATATCAGAATCAATGTTAGGATTACAGCAGTCTCTTCCTGTTAATTCTAGACCACTACTCCACTACTTTCATGCCTCATGCCCAAGTAGAACTCAACAGTGAACCTTGCATGTTCCTGGACCACTTCATGCCATACTGTGATGCACTGACTGACCACTAAAATCACCAAATCTTACTCCCAGTAGGTAAAATGCTGAAATGCTTGTGGAATAGGGGGATAAAATGAACAAGAATTATATTAAGAGATCAGTGTGCTACTTACCTGACAGAACTGATGCTGATATAAAGCAAAGGGGAGGAAGTATTAAACTAAGTATTGAAAAGCAACTAAGTATTAAAAAGCAACCATTTTTTTCTGAAATCCTTAGCAAAATCACAATCAGAATACCAAAAACACTGTGCTCCATCTGATACAACTTGTTCAGCCGTGACCGAAACAGAAAACAGTCCTTGACGTCTTTAGGATCTTCTTACTGAGAACGGCTTAACCTGCCTAGGCTGTGACCTTAAAGCTCTTCAGCAAATAAAGAAAGATTAATGACTTATAAGACCCACATTTTATATATATCTTTATTCAGAGCACATTCAGTTCAGTGTCATTAGAGAAAAGCCGTCATGTCTGAAAACGTGTTACTAGATCTGCTTTCAAAAGAGAAAGAACCACCAAGGTTTTAAAGTGCCATGAAATAATATCCTTCAGCAGCTGACACTTATTTTAAGTATAAAATTATTTGTTTGACTTATTCAGGTAAAAGGAATCTTTTTTATTACAGAGTGCATTCACTTAAAAGACCCCATGTTCTACACTGTCCCTCACTATCAGTTAAAATAATAATAGTGCACAGGGCCTCCAAGAGCCTGGACTGAGAACTCTTTTGATAATGTAGTTTTGCTAAACCTTTAAATGTTTGGTGGAACAAGTAGTTCTCCTCCTGCATGTTTCTTCCTCAGACAATACAAGAGAGATAAACTGCATATCCTCTTAACAAAGTGACAGAATAAAAGAACTAAGATGCATTTAAACACTGGCAAAAAATGGAACACGTTTCTTGGATGGTTAGATGATCTTGAATTTCACTGAACAAACTATTAGCAATTAGTTATTGCTGGAGACAGTTAAGCCTAGTCTTAGTCCTGGGATTTTCGTAGTCAGTGTAAATTATTCCAGGTATAATATTTATTTTTTTATGTATTTGGTCCACTTACTCTCTACGTACGCTCATTGTCCATTTTATGAGCTCAACCAATATTATACAAGCATTTTGTAGTTCACAGTTACAGACTGTAGTCCATCTCTTTCCCTGCATCATTTCTTTGCCCCTGTTCATTAAAGCTCAGGACCCCAGTGGGTGAACAAGTATAATTTGGGTGGTGGATCATTCCCAGCACAGCAGTGATGGCATGCCAGGGTGCTTGTGTGTAGGTCCACTTTGCAGATGTAAAATACTCGTTGCTGTACTCACACACACACCACACACACACACACACACACACACACACACTGACATGTCTTCTAACATGCCACTATGATGTCAGTTTCACTGCTGTGCTGAAAATCATCCACCTCCTTGATAATACTGGGGGGGGATACTGTGGATGTTCCAACCTCTGATGAATGGGGTAAAGAAGAGCAACAAATGATGCAGAGAAGCAGGTGGGCTACAGTCTGTAATTGTATTCAGAAAAACTGACTAGATAAGATCAACCCAGGCGGTGAAGATAGAGGATGTTTGTGTGTATGGAGGTGGGGTGAATCAAACACCTCTTCAGACACAGAATGAGTCTCTACAATTCTCTGGCCAGCAGGCACAGAGTGATAGAAAAAAAGCTTTGATCTCCTGACTTCAACTCCTCCAAGTATGTATTTCCAATTTCAACCAGAGCTAAGAAGTCAGAGCTCAACAGAGCAGTCGGTAATGCATTTGATCTGCGGAGTACATCAGATATCTATAAACACAATTCATTCAGGCCTCATCATTTATCAGCAGGTTTAAATAGTCTCTCAGTGAAACACTATTTACACAAGCATGTCCTTCAAAAAGATTATGTGATTCACCTGAAATTAGCTGAAAAACTGACTCTCAATCATTATCCCTGTCCTCCTAAGTCTGAAATTTACCAACCTTTTCAGGAAAGCCTTTTATTGGTTTTCCTATTAAAATAGAGAAGTGTATTTCCTGAGGAAAATGCAGAGAGATTGCACAGTTTAAGCAATTTCCCAGTGGTTGCATAAGTGTTGCAAAACAGTTGCTATGATTGGTGGTTCTTAGGGTATTGCAAGGTCGTTGCTAAAATAACCCAAGTGGTTGCTAGGTTGTTGCTAAGTGGTTGCTATGATATCCCATGTAGTTGCTAGGGCATTGCTAGGGGGTAGCTATAGAGTCAAGGTTGGTTCTAACCTATTGTTATGGTGTCTCTGGGATATAGGATGTTGTGGTTGCTATGGGATCCTACATGATATTTTATCTGATATTTTTGCACTGTTATTAAAGGCTCCTGAAGCCACTTTTTCTAAATGATGTACCAGAAACTAAAATATTACACCAGTGCTCCAAAGAACACATCAGAGGTGCAATATATTGTATGTCCAAAAGCATTCAGACCCCCTTCAGAATACAGTTACTTTATGGTGCACCTATTGCTGACACAGGCCTTCAGTTATGCCCATACGGCACTGCCAGTAGAATGATTTGGCCTGGAGAAGCCACACCATGCCCAGCCTAAGGTCACCCTGCCTAGAGCCAAATGTTGACTAAAGGGACATAAATCCCCCCTTCAGTTTTTGGTGGTAAAGCAGTAGAACTAGTTCCTCCGTAGTGGTGAAGCACTATCAGTAGCTTTGGGATGTGTTAGGGTGATGTTGGAGTGATTCAGAACTAATCATCCAAGATCAGTATCTAACTTCACTAATGCTCTTGAGGCTGAATGCAATCAAATCCTCACATCAGTGTTCCAACATCTAGTGTAAAGCCTTCCCAGAAGAGCAGAGGCTGTCACTGCAGTAAAGGGGAAAACAAACTTCCTGTTAATACCCTCGACTTCAGAGGAAGTGCTTGTGTCTATAAACATTTGGACATGTGATCACTTGTGTCCACAAGAAGCTTAAAATGTAAATAAATAAATAAACAAATCAGAGAGTGGCTGATGACAGAGGTTTAAAAGACTGAATAAAATGGAACAATCTGCTGAAATATTTTGTTAATTTCTGCTTCTGGTAATGGTGCAGTTCGACTAATTAACACATTTCTTCATTGCTTCATGAGCTAAAACTTTGCTTTAGAAATTATGCTTTTAATTAATATTTAATTCACTTCAAAATGGTCAGATTACGAGTGGTGATTGTTATTCCCTGTAGAGTTTAAATATTTACACATTATGGAATTCATGAATTAATTATTCACATAGAATGCCACTGACGTAGGCTGAATTTAAACGCGTATTCACAAGCAATACAAAATGACTGGGGTCTTTGGTTATTATTTTTGGCATTGAAGTCCTGTTCATTTGGCAGTGTTATCATATGGAACTTTTTACTGTTTAAACAGTCACTATTGTCGCAAGGATTATTGTTGCAAAAGCCTGATGCTGTAGCCTCACCTCCATTTAGACATAATCATCATTATCATGTCAAATGGAGATTGCATTCACACAACTTGAATGTCAGTAATGAGACTGAATTGTAAAGAGAAATTACTTACAGTAGTAGTAATTACCGAGGAACTCTGTATCACATATGAATCTTTGTTATAAATAAATAATGAAATAAAGAAATAAGGATTACATCCCCAATGCCTTATATTAGCAAGATAACTGGAAGAACGACTAGAAAAAAAAAATCCTAACCCAAAGCACCATCAGTCATCATTCTGAGTCAGCTGAGAAAAGTACCCACCATACCGCAAGTCAGAGGCCCACTCTTTACACCCACACACATGCACACATACTAAAACACACAGAGATGATCACTTTTATTCAGTTTTAATGTGAAATAAATAGGAATGACACAGCACTGTGTGTGAGAGAGGATGCCAGACTGTGTTCCCTTACCTCATGTGAATTGGCTTAGGCTTTTTGGGGGCATGGATGGAGGTGTGGGGTCTCAGCAGTGTTGAGACTATTGCCATTCATTTTAAGTTGCTGAAACCTGTGTACACAAAAGAGTGTGCCTGTATTGTGTGTGTGTGTGTGTGTGTGTGTGTGTGTGTGTGTGTGTGGTTAGGATACAGGAATTCCTCAAATGCCTCAAATTTTGATCTATTTGTTTGGGGAGTCAGATTTCAAGTCGTAGTCAAGATTTAAGGGTTTTTCAATGGAGTTCACAACAATAATGTTGCTGAGATATTGCCATCATTGACTTCGTAATGCTTCAAATTCACAAAGCCATACTTTCAATGTGGGCTCTCTAACCTCATTCCCTAAATCATTTGTAGACTAACATCTATCTAAATGATGATTACTGATTTTACTCTCACCTTTCTGTGATTAGTGTCGGGTTCAAATAAACAGTGTTGTCAACTATTTTACATCTTCACTATTATCTCATCAGTGGGCTAAGCCTCCTAACCAGGCTTTCCAGTTCTCCAAAGACCCAAGGGAAGAACCCTAAACTCTACACCTAACCCAAAGTGCACCTTTGGTGGGCAGAATATCCAATACAGCACCCATGACTTCTTGAGCTTCAGAGGACCAGAGACTCTGGGATGGAGCTCCAGTCCACAGCCAAGGTCCACCTTATGAACAATATCGTAATATTGATGGAGACTAGTGTTGTCACGGTACCAAAATTTCAGTATTCGGTACCAATACCAGTGAAAATCCACGGTTCTCGGTACCAATTTC
>JBBPCZ010140549.1:6997-19497 GCA_037974445.1 Brycinus macrolepidotus | reverse complement strand
TGTACAAACGTTACAAAAAAGAGAAGTTTCAGTGAAAAGCAAACCAATTCACACCACATTACTCACTCGTACTCTTCCTCTACATCAGACATGATCCAATCAGCCCCTGGAGTGAAAAACACATTGCAAACATCAGGACTGGATTCACATCAGAGAAGGTGGTTTTGGGTTTCCTGAGTTACCACTGTTCTGCTTGGAATCATTATATATATATATATATATATATATATATATAATGATTCTTTTTATTCTATCAATATTGTTGGAAGCTGTGACTGAAAGCTGTGGAACATCCAGTCATTACATGATTACAGTCATGATCAGTCTGTGGCAGATGGTTTGGCTGCTTTCGACTCCCACGTGCTCCTCCCCCATTCAAGGGCAACTGCTGTTCAAAGCTCTGGCGGAGATTGTTGTTCCTGTTGTTGTGGACTCTCAGACTCTCAAACTACTCCTCACTAAGACTCCAACAAAAACTACCTCTACTGACTCTTAAGTGTTCCTGCTCTGTTAGCCATAGATGGCCAATTTGTTCAGCAGTGAGTGTTTGTACATGAAGGCCTTCTATTGTTAGTTATCTTCACAGAGACTCTCTTTCTCTCTCTCCATATAAACAAAACTGACTAGAATTGAGTTGAGACTTGGAAATGACTACAAATAAACAATTTGTAATATATCTGTAATATCTGTGTATATTACAGAATATTATTGAACATTTATTATTGACTTCTTAGTGTACAAGAAACATATTAAATTCTGCAAAAAATCCGTCTCAAATGACACTGTGTTGCTTAGCTTATAAAATTACACTGGAAGCAATAAGCAATTAATAACATGGCAACTGATCCCAAACTTAATATCCACTGAGTCACAGTCTACAATCACATTAGTCACTGCAAACTAACTGAATTATTAGTTGCTTTCTGACAGGCCTGCCTGTTTATTTAATGTTAGCCTTAATGTTGCAGTCATTTACGATACAGAAATTGAAGTGTCGTTAATGTAGTTACCATTATTTTTTGAGAATGTTGCAGATAAATACAATGATTCTTTTAAGGTGTCACTACTCAAAACAAACTTGTTGGAAACTCTGAAATTTCAGTGGCCAGAATGATGAACAGAGCTGCAGATGATTGCAAAATTATTGAGAAAAGCTGCAGAACATCCAGAACGAAGTCTCTTTTTGAAGTCATGATCAATCTGAGGCTGATAATTTACCAACAATTGAAGATTAATAAACGATTTGCTACATAAAATGCATCTGTGCCTTTTACAGTACATTATTTATCATTTGCTAAATTCTAAGTGTAGAGAAAAAAAAAAATCTTAAATGAACTGTGTCGTGTAGCTTATACAACTACATTGTAAGCATTTAACAACTGGCAACAGATTCCACACGTTAAATGCTACTGTGTGTGTCCACCAAACTCCAGTCACATAGCTCACGGCAAAATAATGTTACAGTTGGTTGCTTCCTGACCGGACTGCCTGTTTACTTAATGTTATAATTATTAATGATGCAGAATCTAAAATGTCAGTGATTACTTATTTAGCATTTACATTCACCATCTTGGTCTATAGGGCAACACAGTGGCAACACACTGTCGCTTCACAGCAAGAAGGTTCTTAGTTTAATTCATGGCCAGAGCGGCCAAGGGTCCTTTCTGTGTAGAGTTTGCATGTTCTCACAGTACAAAGACGTGCTCATCAGGTGAAGTGGAGATGCTAAATTGTCCTAAGGTGTGACTGTGTTTGTCTGTGTGTTTGTCCTCTGATGGACTGGCGACCTGTCCAGGGTATTTCTCTGACTTCTGCCCCATGAGCACTGGGACAGGATCCAGCAGCCCAGCGACCCTGGTTATAGATAAGTGGCTCAGATAATGGATGGATCTAGCCTGTCAGTAAGTTAAAATGAACACTACCTATCGGGTTACCCGTAATGTTTGGACTCAGGCCACCTGCCACTGTTAGTAGCAATCGAGTGTTGGAAATAAAATTAATGTTGCTTGAATAAATGTTGCTTAGTCAAATACTTTTAAAATTACAATTGCAAAAGCCAATTATTAATGACTGTCAGCCATTCAAACCATCATGTGGTAAATTCCCATCTTAACACGCCATGGGCGTCCATCTATGGGAGTCTGAAACTACTACAATGGCAGGTTAACGACCTGGATTGCTGTCGGTTTTTGCAACCCTGTGATTACATGATGACAGAGAAGTGGAGACAGGTCAACATTTGGCAGAGATGGCTAGAGATGGCCAGAGATGGCCAGACATGGCCAGCTGGAGGCTGGCCATGAAATGCAGCAGGACCAGCTGTGAAGAGCTCTGCTGCGCCAAAGTGCTGAGATCATTGCGGCTGCTTCATTGCATGACCGATGTGGTGAGAACAGGTGGGAATGTGAAGACAGCAGGAGCCGAGTGAGATACAATGACTGTCACTTTCTTTAGTTCTCTTCTTCCATTCTGCTCCCTGGCCTTTTACTTTATTTTTGCACCAGGGACATCCCTGTCTCCTTTTGTCTCCTGGAACTGAAGCACTAATGCTGCCCTTATTGTTGGTTTGGTCTTGCAGGCCCGTATGGGGAGCTTAATGGTCATCGGAACTGAAACATGAGTCTTGGGAGGGTGAATTTCTCTCGATTTTCTCTCCTGAAGATCCAGGACTATCACATCAAAGTTATTTCTGCGTTGTCTGTACCATTCGTTGACATGTGAAACAATTTATAGCTCTAGTGTCCGTTGCCATGCAGAGTTGAGGAATGTAGCTTTCATCACCCTTCTTCCAGGCCCTCGCCTCCATGTTCCAGTGAGGTTTTCCTTTGTCTCCTACCAACAGTTCAACTCTCACTTTCTGCCATAAATGATTTATCCTATGACTGCATGATATTAGCTGATTTATGGGTCCATCACAGGATTCAAATTTGTTTTAAAAAAGTCCCAGGGGAATATCGAATGATGCTCACTAGCTAATATGAGAGAATATGAGAAGCAGAGAAGCAGCCTTCTGTTTTCTGAAGTCCTTGGTCAACTCTGGTCCTTCTGGAGGCAGCTCAAAATTCACTTTTCAAAACTCACTACATTTGCCTACATTAGTACATTTGTCCCTCGCTGTATTTAATATTTTATGGCATGTTACCGTTTTGTTCCAGTCTTGACTTTACTCCTCATTTTGTTTGTAATGTTGGTGACACTTTACTGAAGCCCAGCGTTCCAAAGGCTCAATCTCTGTATTAATCCCTGTAGTCCTTTTTCATCTGTAATACATTTTTTGAAGGTCTTTGTCAGTTGTGATAAAAGTCTAATGTTGTAAAGCCATAAGAATGCTGCCTTTCAGTAAAGCACTTTCTTTTTTTTCCTTTTTTTTTTTTACATTTTTACATTATAAGGTCTTGCTTTATAGTTTTTTGTTTATTTCAAATAAAGTTACGACCAACTGGGTTCATCACCAGTTACCAAATGAAAGCCAGTCTGTTTTGGAACAGATAAAATCAATACAAATGCAGTGTAGGAGATCCAGGGCCTGATCTGGGAGATGGCTGGGGACCAGACTCCAGTAGGCCACAGTGGCTGTGTTAATGGAAGCTAATATACTCATACACTCCCCATAAATGGTAGAACCCATTGTCCATTGTAATGCACTGTAAATACATCCAGCTCTGTGAGCTGGAACCCCGAGGGGATGGGCGATTAACAGTTAGGGGGAAGCAGGCAGGTCATTTGGAGATGATACGATGGGGTAAGTGGAAGAAAGTGGGGTGTAAAGTTACAGTGGGGTAACCGGGGGGGTTGCATTAGCCTGTAGGATTTCTGAAGGGGTTAAATTTAGTCAAGGGCACACAGGGAGATTATGTGTGTCATGGCAAGTTATTATCACAGTGAGAGTGGATTTTATTAATAGTTCGGACTTGAGAGACACAATAGTAACAGGATATGAAACCATTGTGACTGAGGTGATGGCAGACACAATGTCTAATGCATGATGCCCTGCCTTTATCTTCGCTTTTTAATTGGTGTCTGCGGGAATACAAAGAGTTTTTACTGGCATTTTGTTCTGTGTATACCTCTCAGTATGTTACTACAGCTTATCTGTAATTCTGTGTAAATTTGTAAAAAACTTCCTTAAAAATGTCTGAAATGTACTAAGGTGTACTCACACAGGTTCACCCACACACACACACTTGTACATAAACACTAAAGAATAAGGGCACTCATGAGGGATTATTACATTAGAGACCTTTTTATGTCTAGAACAGGTTATCTAGAACAGCACTCTTTTGTCCGTGAGTAATTAAGAGAGTGAGTTAGGCAGTAAAAAAGTGCAGGTCAGGAGTGAGAGAGAACTCAAGAGAGGAAGTTTCTTTACCTGTAAAATGGAAGGATGACTTTGTTCGAGAGTGTGACACACACTCGCTGGAAGTGGGGCTCCCAGAGACTGTCCTGGGGAACAATAGGGACCTTTTTATACAGGGCGGCGAGTGGCAGCTACGGCACACAGCCACAGGCGGATTAACAGTGAACCCTGGGACAGAAAGACGACCACCACTGGGGATTAGGAGAGACAGAAGCACTGACCTCACTCAACAAACGGAGGGATAAAAAAAGAGAGGGAAACAACAAAGGGAAGAGGACGAAAATAGCGCGGGGATTTAACAGCGAACTCTTCTCAGAACCCATACTTTCAATTTTCACAATGAAGAAAAATAAAAGACGTGATTAACGCTGTTAGTGAACTGAACTTCGGCTGAACTGCGAATTAGGGGACAGCATTCGAGAACCGCTTAAAGGAAGGAGAACGTGATAGAACAGTGAATTAAGGTGAACATTCTAGAACAGTGTGAATGTGGAAGAAAAATGCTAAAAAGTCTGAATGGGGAGAATATTCTACAAAAAGTGTGAAATAGGGAGAACATTCTAGAACTGTGGGAATGAGAGTGAACTTTCTACATCTGTTGAAAGAGGGTGAATATTTTATAACAGCAGAAAACATTCTAGAACAGTATGAACGTGGGGAAATATTTTTTAAAATGAGGAAGAAGAATCTAGAAAACTGTCATTCGGAGAGACATTATAGAAATGTGTTTGGGGACAGCATTCTAGAAGCAGGTGAACTGGAAAGAACATTCGAGAACACTGTGTGTGCAAGAAAGCATTCTAAAGCAAGTTGAATTAAGAACATTTTGAACAATTTGAATGGAGGAGAATGTTCTAGAGTCTGTGTCAACACTAGCACACAGATAAAACAAACCAATTTTTAGAGAACACTTGGGGTTGTAGAACATTTGAGTTTGTCAGTAGTTGTTGGGGAACAAATGGGCTTGTTGGTTTTGTTGGAGAACATTTTAGTTTGTTGGTGTTAGGTGGAGAATGCCTCGGTCTGTTGGTAAACAGTTGAGTTTGTTGGTGTTTACTGGAGAATGGGTTTGGTGGTGATTGGGTTTGTTTATGTTTGGTGGAGAACATTTGGGTATGTTGGTGTTTGCTGGAGAGCTACTGGGTTTGTTGTTTGGTGGAGAATCTTTGGGTCTATTGGAAAATGTTGGTTTTGCTAAAGAATGTTTGCTGGAGAATGTCTGGGTCTTTTGGAGAACATTTGAGTTTGTTGGAGCTTATGAATGTTTGGATATGTTGGAGTTTGCTGCAGAATGTTTGATTTGTTGGTGTTGGAAAATGTTTGGGTTTGCTGAAGAATGTTTGGGTTTATTGGTGTTTACTGGAGAACTGCTGGGTTTGTTGGTGTTTGGTGAAGAAAGCTTGGATTATACTAGAGAAGAACTGGAGAATGTTTGGGATTGTTTGAGTTTACTGGAGAACTACTGGAGAATATTCAGGTTTGTTGGAGTTTACTGGTGAATCCTGGAGAATGTTTGGGTTTGTTGGTGTTTGGTGGACAATGTTTGGGTTTGTTGAGGTTTGGTGGAAAATGTTTGGGTTTGTTGGAGTTTACTAGAGAACTGCTGGGTTTGTTGATGGAGAATGTTTGGGTCTGTTGGTGAATGTTTGGGTTTGCTGAAGAATATTTAGATATTTTGGTGTTTGCAGGAGAACTACTGGGTTTGTTGATGTTTGGTGGAGAATGTTTGGGTTTGCTGGTGCTTGTTGGAGAATGTTTGGGTTTGTCTGTGTTTAATGAAAAATGTTTGGCTTTGTTGGAGTTAACTGAAGAACAGTCTACTCTCTCTGGTCTTTAGCGCCCCATCCTCAAAACTCAGTATTTCCAAAGTTTTTGGAAGCTAAACTTTAACCTGTGCAGCTGAGCTCAGCTGTTCTCAGTAACTGATTAATTCTTCTCCTGGAGAAATAGGAAGTACAGGAAGTACAGGGGAGGCTTACACATTTATAAACAGTGGCAATAAATCCACTCAACAGGAACACGGAAGGACATGGCAATAAACACTTTTGGGACTTCAGAAAAACAAACTGCATACCACACGGTCTTGGTAAAAAATTGAATTGTTTTATTGGAAATAAATATTATTACAATGATGTTATGAAGACAGAACTGGCATGGTTACTGTAAGGACCTGGAAGAGAGGAGGGGACACTGTGAATGTTCATTCTTCACTCAAACCTTCATATAAAAGTGTTCATTACAGATTCAGAGAGAGAGGCAGAACGGATGTGGTCAGGACCAGGTATAGACTAGTTTTACCAATGGCAATCACACTTTTGGATCATTCTGATAACCATGTACGATTACAGTCTTTTTCAAAGTCATGGAATAAATAAACCAATCAGTAAATAGAGCAAGTGCTGGCTAGAACTTCATGTTAGAGTTATAGTTGATTTTTTGGTGTTAAAAAGAAATAAAATAAAACCTTAGCAAAATAAGACCTCTACTGAAATGACTTCAGTGCTTAATAATCATTTCAGTAGGGATGCATCAATCAAGAATTTTTATAGGTGGTTCAGATGGAGTTTTGTAGCTGGTCCAGATACCCCCATCCACAAACTTTAACTTGGTGCTCGTGCTGGTTCTCAGTTGTTTCAACTTCCAAGAACGTTTCTGCTTTTCCACAGGCCAGAGAGCCGCCAGAGGGCCATGTAATTACGTCACTGTATACGCCTCTGCCATCCAAGCAATGATAATGCCACTGGCAACAACAACAGGGGCGGTCTACATCTGTTGCTTCGATTTCATGTCTACATTGAAGCTGACTAGACACTACATGATGGTCCCACCCCTAGCCCCTGATGTAAGTGGTTCTTAGTTCTAACCCAAAGTGATGGTGCCACTCTGGAACCAGTTTTTCTGGCCAAGATCTGGTTCTTTGGCAGTCGAAACATGAAGACACATGAAACACAAAAGCACACTTCCAGTAACTGCTGTTAGTCAAAGTTTTACATGTCCATTCAAACATTTGGCAAACTTTTGCCAGAATTTACATTTGGCAGATTTTTTTTTTTCATGGTGAACGGAGTGTTAGGAGTCTTGCCTAAGAGCTCTTATTGGTGTAGTTTGGTGTGCTTCCCCAAGTGTTGAATCGAACCCCAGTCTCTTGTGTGGAGGGCAGTGGAATTACTCCATACAGTATACCAACTCCATATTGAAAAGTTTGCGATTTAAGCAAAATGATTTGCTATTTAAAGGGTCAGACTGGGATTTTAAATTGATAAAGGGAAAATTAGATGCCTTTTTAAAGATCATGAATCAAATGAACTGGCTCAAGAGATGACTGTGAGAGATGACTGTTAATATATGATTAGGTTCTAGTCTGAAGTCCAGCTGCTTGTGCGCTGTATGTTGCTATGACTGTGCGACTGCAGCCCTCTGGATCAAATACACATTTTAAAAGGCAAATAGCTTTCTTAATAAAACAAGCAACAGTCATTTCCAGCTAATGCCATGCTGTGAATTTGTGTATCATTAAAGCACACTGAAGTGTCACTTACGAGCAAAACACTCTACTGATGCTGGCAATATCAGAAATATTATTATGGTTAGCACCAGAGGATGCTACTGCACTGGATGGATTGATGTATCAACAAGCAGCAAACTAACAAAAGCAACAGCAGAGTTGAGCTCCGCTGAAACAGGATACAACACGCAAGAGGGCTTTATGATACGCACTCATTAGTTGGAAACTTTTGGAGCTGCTGATGAAGCTGGTGCAAGAAATAAGTACCATCAGGACAGAGTCACAGATAGAACTATAGAAGACAGACTGCGATGACTAATACCTGTGTTTTGGTGTTATACTGGGCAGCACTGTTGTCCAGATCGATAAGGAAAGGGAAGAAAATATCCAGGTGGAAGAGAGAAGGCCGAGCATTCAGCACCAACCTGTCCTCTCCCAAATCCAGCACAAGAGAGCGAGCAGAAGTCTGTGAGAGAAAGAAGAGAGAGAGAGCACAGAAGGGGAACAACACAGTCATTTCAAAAGCTCCTTTGAAAACAGTTCACGAACTATGCACATCACACATCAGTCAGTTCAAATAGCACACTGTGTACTATGTACTCTCTGATCCCTCGGAATCATTGTTAGCAGTATTTCAGATCTTCAGCAGCATTCAGTCCCTTCACAAAGACTCCCGTTACCAGTTTCTCACCATTTTAAAAGAAAAAGTAGGCTTCAAAAAACATCAGGGTTGGATTTGTCTGTGGACTTTCCAAAGACACCCGTTTAAATACATTTGCCCAAAGGAGACTCTGTATCATTGGCCAGGTGATTTTGTTTTCATTATGTTCACAGTGTAATATGAGTTAATTTAAGTGAATAAGATAAGATAAACCTTTAACTAATACTAATAATGAGCCAGTTGATTAATGAGCAGATTGTTTGGCTAACTGTAATGTTGTAACCACGTTATCTATGCAGGTAGTGAACTTTATAAACCCAACTCAAGGGGAAAATGACAGGGCAACATTGCATTTTCATTTCACCGGCATTTATGTATCCACATATACCTGAATCCAGGGTATTAAACACATTGGGTGCTAACCAGACAGCGAGGTGAGGAGTTCTGTCCTCCTGAAATGTTCACTGGAATATTTGTCCAGAACAGTATGTCATCTTTAGTGTACTTGTAAAAATTTTATGTTGGTCACATACTGCATACTGTTCACTACTTCTGGGATCAATTAGTACACAAGCAGTGAGTTGCAACCTATTTTGAACATAGCCTTTATTTCCGACACACGTGCTGTTACTCACCACTCCAGGCAGCTGGATTTCAGCTATCAAGAACTCTACCTCCCCGACAGGGGGCTCAGCCCACAAACAGAACTGTGGGCTAGAAAGAAAAGAAAACAGAAGCTTTACTCATTCTGACACACTTGGTAGAGTTACAAAAACGGCTCATAAAAAAACAGAAAAACATCTCTCTGAAGGTTCTGAGGCAGCTGGGGGCCTGGTGGTCAGGGAGTTGGCCCTGTGATCGGAAGGTCGTGGGTTCAAATCCCAGGACTGCCAGTGGCACCACTGAGGTACCCTTAAGCAAGGTACCCACACATTGCTCCTCGGGCGCCCGCATTGGTGGCAGCCCACTGCTTCACTTGGTGAATGGGTTAAATGCAGAGAAAGAATTTCATACTGTTCACACTGTGTGCTGTGCTGTGCTGTGTTCACGTGTGACAATATAGGCCACATTACGCTATTTTACTTTAGCAGGTCCTTCATTGGACATGGTGTCCGTGTGTGCTTCTGGATTCTTCTGGATCTTTTTTGTGCATAAATGAGGATTTTGGATACTTTTCTGCAATTTCTTGAATTTAACCTCTATTTTAAAGGTGTGGCAAATCCCCTCTGCGAACAAACTCACTAAACCTGGCAATTAACAGGTGAGCTGAAGCAGGTGTGTAAGAGCAGGAAAATCACCAAACTGTGCTGGACACCAGCAATCCAGGAACGGACACCCCTGCCCCATTATTTAACACAATTTGAATTAAATGATCTAGAATGAATCAAACCAAGTGACAAATCAGGTCTCACTTTCTATTCACATCAAAAAAAAATGCTATCGCTATTTGATGAGAAATAAGCTTTGGTGTGGTAATCAAGTATAGCTTAATGAGTGTATGGGACTGATGTACATTCAATTGTATTTAATCTCTCACAATACTACGGAAATTCTCATGTAATGTTTTACTGCTGCCTAGGAGATCCGGAGCTTTTGTTATATCAAGGTTCAACTGATATAAATTATTTGGTTTGTGAGATAAGGAAAGCCAAAGTGAATCATGACAACCAAACCCATGTTCCCCATAACTGGTTGTTCTTTACAGGCTCTATAATTTGGTCTTTTTACGATATATTCAGTTGTTCAGTGTTCTAGAAATACTGACACCCTTGACATACTCAGAAAAGCTTGTGTGACATAGTTTATCATTCGTATTGCCCATGCCAAGCTTATGTACCGGTGGAAGTTGGCAAACAGCAGCAAAACAAACATCGGCCGACAATTCAGATGAATCACAGCTATAAAATATGTGGACGCAAGAAGTGCTCATGGGTTTACCCACATCCGCACACAACACAATACACAACCACATTCATGTAAACTCACCTTTTGGCTGCTAAGGGCTGGGACTCCCTGGTCAGAGAACAAACAGTAAAAGTTATTACAGTTCTTCAAGTTATTACTGCCAGTAACTATAAAGAAAGTTACTGAACGGGTTCAACTTTTTATTGACACTGTGCATAAAGATAAAGATATCAAGGTGGCAGAAGGCAATAGGTTTCAGATGAGGATGCCATTAGGATGACTCACAAAGGGAAAACTAATCAGTGGTTAATCTTGGAGGCGGTGTTGTATTTCCAAGAATGAACCAGATCAAAAATTCAGTGACAAAAAGGAAGAGGCCTGTGCATGTCTGGCATAAACCCACAGCAGTTATTACATGCAGTAATCATACTTTTATAGTGTGCTAGAAACCATGTTGTATCTTGAAAAGGAATTATATAAAGGCCAAAATTGCTTTTTCAGTGATTAGCACCAGACCACAAACACATTCTGAACACAAGAATTCTGCATAATGCAATGTTTAAGACATAGAAAAAGTCATTCAGAGCGGTTTAACAGAGTTCTAGAGTCTGAACTGCTCATAGTGTGAATGGAACCAGACATCTGAAGAGTTTAATGCTCCTAAAAGCTCCCTCACACAAAGTTATTACATGAAATAGTATGAATGCCTGCCACCTGAGACTGTTTTATCAGAGATCGGAGAAAGTTTTGGCCTATTTTGTTTATATAAACTTGCAATGAAAAGTAGTGTGTTGATTTCGTAAAGTTCGAACTTTTTACATCATAAGATATTGGCTAGTGAAGCGCTAGATTTTGCATTTATGTATTTCACTAGGTGCTCTAAAAAAAGAACAGAAATGAATCTGGGTCAACTTGCCATCCAAATTCTGTAATTCTTGGCAAAATGGTTGGCAAGCTATTGCCCAAAAAGTACTTAGTATCTACCTCAGAAACGCCCACCTAGAGACACAAATCTCTTATTCTGTAGCAACCGTTTCACGGTTGGTAAAGTCGGAGTATATGATATTGCTGACCAAAAAATAAAATAATGAAAAAACCATTGACAAACACAGATCATAATAAATGTGTGTAGTTGTGAAAGCAAGGTATTGTGCCCCTAAGCATACCATCATCAAGTAGTAGCCTAGCGGGTAAAACACTTGCCAGTGACCTGATGACTTGAGCAAGACACTTAACCCTCAGTGTCTCTAGGGGGACTGTCCCTGTAACTAATGATTGTAAGTTGCTCTGGATGAGGGCGTCAATTACAGTGGCTATATTACAAAATGGCTATATTTGTCATGACTCCTGGTTCCATTCACCACTACTGTAAAGAAATCTGAGTCGGCAAGTTTTGCTACAATGAGCCAGTTTACACCAAACCCACTCTGAATGACTTTACATTAAAAAATCTCTTTCTCTGATGGTATAGAACAAAAAGGCAGGTCAGGGGCAATTAAATAAGATACAGAATTACTACAGACTTATCCTAAACATAGATAAAAAAAAAAGTGTGTGTGTGTGTGCGTGTGTGTGTGAGAGAGAGAGAGAGAGAGAGACATACCTTGAGCTGATCTCCTGAATGACCGGTTTGCTCTTGGTGCGAATGTTCTGCTCTGTCAAAGAGCCCATGAACTTCCGGTTCTTCAATATTTTTATGTCTAAAAGAACAAGACAGGGTTTGGTTGGTTATTGTAACAATACAGTATGAGAACCACACAAACATTTGCGGAAGGCAATTAAACAAATAAACACTCTGGCAGCCAAAAAGAATCGGTCACACGCATTAGTGGCAATTCTGAACCAAAAGTGAAATCGGTGGTTTGGCAGTCGGGTTCATGGTGCCTGTGGCATAAACTGCATATTTGAGCCACGGGATCCCAATCACTGTTTAATGAGACTGAGGTTTGAGGTCCCAACCGCTGTTAAATGTGCTCAAACCACGGGATCCCGATTGCTGTTAAATGCGACTGAGCCACAGGATTCTGATCGCTGTTAAATGCGACTGAGTCACGGGATCCCGATCGCTGTTA
>JBBPCZ010140534.1:0-20513 GCA_037974445.1 Brycinus macrolepidotus | reverse complement strand
AACATAACCCATACACTGGAAGGATCAAGCTTACCCAGACGATAACTAACTTTTCCGTGGCCGCGACGGTCCTACTGAGCAAAGCAGTGGCTGGGCAGCATGGAAACGCATGTACGCAGGCGTGGAAGAACGGAAGCGCGTCACATACACACACAATTTATTTAATTTATTTATTTATTTTGAACACCTTAACTTGTAATTACGAGATCTTTTCTCATAATTACAAGATCCTTTTCTCGTAATTACGAGATCTTTTCTCAAAATTACGAGATCTTTTCTCGTAATTACGAGATCCTTTTCTCATAATTACGAGATCTTTTTCTCATAATTACGAGATAAGGTGTGCAATTTTTTTTTCTTTGGTGAATGCAATGCGCTTCCGTACTATCCTTACTATTTGCATCTGCGGAAGAATGATACAAATGACACACTGCATAAGGACACGTATTTTGCAGTGAGTAGATACCCAGAAGTACAAGTGCATGAGATGGAGTCTATCTTCGAAACTGACCGGCGACCATAGTCATTTAAAGGATGGAGCTCTCAGGGTTATCAACGGACGAACTGCTGACAGAGCTAATTAAGGCAGGAATTGAAGTTACAGATGAGAAGCGGACCAAATTTAAAGGTATGTGAATTTTATTTAGTGTTTGTTTATAACTAAGTGTTACTGTAGGGTGAAACATAGCTTAGCTGGCCTTATAGGCTTGTTTGAACAGGTAAAAGGTGGTGCCAATTTAAAATACAAATCATTATTAAGTAGGGGTGCCACCATGTGGTGGCCAGTGGTGGCAACAGCCACCCAAAAATCATCCTTTGGCACCACAGTTGCCACCCCTAAGTAAATTTTTATTATGCATACTATGTGTAAATATGTAGTCTAGATTTTTAAAAATTCAAAAGATCGAAGTCAAGAGATCAAGAGATCAAAGTATATCAATATACATCACATTAAATGGATATAGATTTATCAGAATCAATATTAGTATTAAATTTGATTATGGATTTTTGTTTGGTATGCCACCTGTTATTAAGCTAACTAATATTAGCGCAATAGCTACATTGCGACATGGCTAGCTAAGTACATTACTTAAACAGGTATTATGCAAGATAAGTTAGCTAACATTATACCAAGTGACACATTCTTTAGTATGGAGAATGCACGGTAACTAAAATTAGCTGGCCTCATAGCCTTGTTTGAGCATTCTGAGGTAAAAGCTGGCACCAATTTAAAATACCAGTTATTATTAAACTAATATTAGCATGATAGCAACATAGCTAGCTAGTTACGTAACTTAAACGGATATTATGCAAGATAAGTTAGCTAACATTATACCAAGCCACACATTCCTTAGAATGGGGAAGGCACGGTAGCTAAAATTAGCTGGCCTCATAGCATTGTTTGAACACTCTGAGATAAAAGTTGGTGCCAATTTAAAATATGAGTAATTATTAAACCAACTAATAGTAGCGCGATAGCTATGTTGCGATAAGATAAGATAAGATAAGATATAACTTTATTTATCCCGAGGGAAATTCTTTTACAGGCTGCCATCCGTGACGGCGCCAGAAATAAGACCTCTCCGACCATACATATACACACATCACATTTTGGGGAATAGACAGGTCAGTCGAGAGGTGAAATGAGGAAAATACAATACATGAGGAGAGAGGAGGAGAAAAAAAGTCCCAAAAGGCAAGACCCAAAAGTTGCTCCAGGCAGATTGTAACTGTAATTGGGTAGTGGAAATCATTCTGGATAAGAGCGTCAGCTAAATGCCGTAAATATTAAAGTATATTTTGAGGCCATTTAACACCCGCTAAAACATGTACAGTGACTCCACTCACTCAAGCTAACAAGTTTAAGGGTAACTAAAAGATGTTGAAATATTATTTCCTCTTTTACGTGTTAGATAATTAAGTAGAGGGAGAAGCTCTGGAAAGCGGTCTGACAGAGAGGATGGTCTCCTACCTATTTGATGGGTTGTTTAAAAAACAAGCTAAATTAATCCGATTTGTTGAACAGTGGAAGGAATCTGTGACGCTGACTCTTGAAACTGTTCCTGCAGAATCCCTGCAAGCTTCAGTGGAAGAAAGGTAATATTTATATCAGTGTTAATTTATGTGACTGTTGGTAGAGCCACATATTTTCAATACATGAAGTTATAAGCAGAGGCGGCCAAAACTTTTTTGAAGTTTAATTTAATTGGGGTAGCAGTATGTAGTATGATGTTGTCTCAAAAATGTCATTACATGAATAGTATTGTCACCACAGCTATGTATAAATTTAGTATTAGAACGTTCATACTGTTTTTTTTTTAATTGAAGTGTGTATGCATTTCTCTCGCACTCTCCCTTTCTCCCTTCCTGCATCCCTCCCCCCCAACCCCACCCGCCCAACATGGTCAAGCCACCCACTCAGCACCCTTTATTGCAGTTTTTATAATTCCTAAGTTTGCCAGAGATGTTCAGACAAAGTTGGACCAAAAGCAGTCTTGTTTGATTGAGAAGTCAGATCACAACAAAATTGTAAGAACACTCTATGAATGCATGGTTCAGTACAAAATGGATCAGTGCTTTTAATTAAAATTTTGTTCTATTTTAATTAACCTTTGACCTTTACAGATATGTTGCTTTTTCTCACCATTGCCACAGGTTTCCAAGCAGTGATGAGTATGTGCGTGTATGCAAGGCTCTGATTTTGAAGTACCCTTTCTTAAAGGACAAAGAGGGCAATGGTTATGTGAGTTTTGCTTTAGTAACTTATTTTGGCAAAAGGATTGTACCAAATTTACAATGTTAAATGTAAATGCTGGTCCCTGCATAATATTTTGGTTGCCCACTACATATTTATATGCTAAAACACTCTGAAAATATGTGATTTTGTATAATTTGGTGCCTCAAATAGTGCTTAAATTATTTTGGGGTATTACATCTTACTTTTTTGCAGCATACCTGGCACATGTCACTCAGACGAAAGTTTAAATATTAACGCAAACCACTAATTGATGCGGAAGAGTTACAAACAATGAAGAGGAAGTTTGGACATGCCAAAAAGTCCCAACAACATGAAGAAAATACTTGCAAGGGAAGAAAGAAATCGGTGGTAATGAGAAGACAATTCTTAGAGAGTGGTTTAGATGGATTTTTTGTCCCCCAATCTTAACAATAGAGCATAAATTTAAGCTTTTGACAATCTGTTGACAATGTTTTACTTAGCAGTGGTACCAGACTTCTGCATAATTCTCTTGCCCTCTGCATGACAGGAGATATCTATTGTGGGGGAGGATGCTACCTCAGTAGAGAAACATTTAAAGTTCCTGCAGGATCAATATCGAAAGACACATCCAGATGTACACATTGTGGAGGACTGTATGCGTTGCCTGGAGGAGGCAGGAGATTGCCAATGGGATGACTCTCAATGATACCATCATAAAATCCATTCTTACAGAATCCATCTGGGGTCTGTATACACCCCCTTCTTGAAATTTAACTCAAGGGTTAATCTCTAATTTCTTTTACAATTTAAATGTATCATAGATTTTGTGTAACATAACCTGTTTATGTGGTTTTCCTATTGCAGCTCTTTCAAGAAATGGGTTGGCTGCGTGATGGCATGAATATCTGTCACAGATTTCAAGATTCCTTTAGAAGCCTCATACTTGCAGTGCTGAGAGTGGCTAAATAGAAATCTCCCTTTGCAACTTTAATAAGTGAAGAGAGAGAGCTAGCCCTTGCTGAAGATGTACCTCGTAAGTGTACAAAGTTGCTAGTATGAATTATCACTGAAGAAACAAAATGACATGCCTTGCAGGTTTCCTTTTTATCTATAACAGTGAATCAAATGTTTTGTTCCATCTGTTACTCATTCTGTGGGCCTGAAGTGTCCTGAAACCAGCCATTGGCTCATATGTTTAGGTCTAGTTTTCTTAATCAATTTAACCCATACTATTTTGGGTGGTTTGGGTTTGTTAATCAAACCCAATCAAAGCACACTATAAATACACTTAATTTATTCTTTCCTCTGTTTTAAATGAACTTTCAGGGATTGATTTCTTGTCTGATCCTGTTCAGGAAGAAACTTGAGAATTACATCAATCTTGGGGAGGAAAGTATGTATCTTCTTTTCTGTAATTTATTCGTTTAGTGTCAGTGTTTCACGGTACATGTGTGTTATTGCTGTAAAAATGATTTGTTATTACCTGTTTAGGCTGAGCCAACATCACCATATCCGACTATCCAGGTGGAGGATGTCACAGTCTGGAGGTCTCTGTTCACAGGAAGAGTCTCTGCAGTTATCAAGGTGGATGGGTTGTCGGTTTGCAGAGCACAAAGTCTTGAGGAGGGTGTCATTGCAGCATTTTGTTCCTACTTTGTCTTCAGTCTAGCCTACCCATCCCAACTGAAGAATACACTGGTCTTCATTGAGCACCATGTCCTCAAAATATCACTGGACAGTGACAAGGCCTTACCAACAACAATGACCAGAGTAATTAACCTTTTGAATTAAGGAACTTAATGCCTCGTACATTTTCTTGTCCAAAATGCTCTCAAAGGGCCTTCACTCTTGTAAAGCTACTGCAGCATTTTGGGCTTATACATGCATATGAGCCAAATTTTACTGTAACTTGTGGTCTCAACTCCTGTCAGTGTACATTTTCAAAATATGAGTCTTTAAGACACCATATATACAGGAAGCATCGAGACATTATATTGCCTGTGGACACTGAACACACCCAAGGAACAGAGGTGGAAGAGGGGCCTAGTGGTGTTGCTGAATCTTTTGCAACTCCTGCTCCTCCTATGATAGATGAACTCTTACTGCAATGTAGAGAATACCTCTTTAATTTTGTACTGAAATGTAGAGAAAAAAACACCTTCCACAAGCTGTGCAACAAGAAATACTTGATGATGTCACTTTTCCGTTTGACTTTTTCAAGGAGAACTATGATTCATTTCTAACATACCATCTGGAAAGAAATGGATTTAGTGTTGATGATTGTCCTGAATTTCAGTCAGTTTTTAAGTCTCCTGACTTTTTTTCAGAGGCTGCAAAACTTATAAGATCGCCTCATATGTTCAAACACCATTGTAAATCTAAACTTAAAATGACTGAACCAGTAGACTATGCATTGAGAGACTCAAGTGGTCGCAAAGTAGGCAGCTACTCTTATGTCCCTATTTGTGATGTGTTAAAAATACTGCTCTCGTGAAGGGGCGTGGGATTGTATGCAGGCTGAGCAAAATTGCAATAGAGAACCACAAATTTTTTGCAGACCATCCAGATGCATTAAGGCTACACCTATATGGGGACAAATTTGAAGTTTGTAATGCTTTGGGTTCAAAGCGTAACAAGCACAAATTGTTCACACTTTACCACACTGTTGGAAACATAGGAGCAAAATACTGTTCACAGTTGAAACATATACATCTAGCGTTGCTTGTCCGATACTGCTTTGTTAAACAGTTTGGTTTAGAAGTGATTTTGAAACCGTTATTAGAAGACCTTGTCCACTGAAGGACTTCTTTTTACTGCAAATGGAATTCAAGAACATGTTTATGGAGCTGTAGCTGTCATATCAGCAGACAACTAAGCATCTCACATGATTGGTGGATTTGATATATCCTTTAATATTGGTAGAGTCTGTCGATATTGCATGGCTACTCATTCTGACATGAAAAAAAAAATCAGCGAATCAGATTTTGTTTTAAGAACCCAGAAAACAAAGGACTGTATGGAGTTTCTGGTAGATGTGTGTTTGATCAGTTACCTTACTTTGATGTCACTACAGCCTTCCCTCCAGATCTTATGCATGATTTTTTAGAGGGTGTAGTACTACTTGTGTTGCGCCTTGTCATAAGTAGAGCTCACAGAGAAAAACATATAATTATACAAGAACTAAATGTTGGACTGGAAAATGTGTTTTTTGGACAAAATGATAAAACAAATAGGCTTGTGCCTCTGACAGAAAAACTTTTACAAAACTTTGGCTTGACGATCAGCCTCACAGAAGTGGTGTTTATTCCGCCTGCTTCCTTTTTTAATGGCTCATAGAGTATCTGAAGGTTGTGGCTACTGGCAAATTTATTTATTATGCAGAGAATTTGGTGATATAATAACTGCACCAGTTGTTAAAAAGGAGTCTCTCTTACATCAAATAATATTTGAGTTTTTGAGTGGTATGGAAAAAGAGTTTGGGAACATCATTACACCTAATTAAATGTCTAACACTATATTTCAAAATTAGGGATAGAAGTTTTCTGTACAGGAGCTCACAAAGTATGTAAGGAAATACACACACCCTTACATTATTCATTAACTTTGCCTAAACAATATTTTATATGAAGTATTGATTTTAGGGACTGATAAAATCACTCCAGGACACCTTGAACCTTGGAGGTACGTCTCGTGTCAGTGTCACAGTTTTACTAGCATTTGGAATATCTTGTTGCACTGGTTTTAGTTAAGGTTAATGTTTAGTTAAATTATTTATTTTTCCCCTTTTATTATCTTCTATTTTCAAATGCAAGGTTAAGCGCCATACAGTATAAATTCCAAACTGCTAGTTTGGTATTAAGTCTGTAATTTGCCTTTGGGTTTCAGTTTCTTGAAAGTATTTTTGTTCGTACAGTGCTATATATTGTCGGCTTTCTGTGGAACTGAAGTTTCTGTGTCTGTAGTTCGAGAGTCAAATGTTCTGCATTATCAGAACTCAACATCAAAGTCGGCTTAATTGCCTTTCCTTCTCATTACAGAACAAAATGTAGTTTATCTAGGACACGATGCTACATTTGACACAGGCCAGCAACAGATAACAGAAGAAAGAGACAAGTAATTCAGTATGCTGTAAGCAAATACAGAAAGTGTCAGTTTTGCTTATTCTACCTTTGTCAACATCGAATAGTCCAAGATTGTATTAATTCCCTCAAAAATAGAAGTGAATATATGTGTTCTCACTGTTTTAACTTTTAAGACCCATTGATACTGGCAACTATCAGGTTTTTCTTTTTTGTTTATTTTTTTTTATTTGAGATAATTAGGGTTTTGAATATCTGAATATTTATATATTGAATAAAGTAAAGTGACCCCTTATAGTCGCACGTAAACACACCACACAGTGTGAACAATATGAAATTCTTTCTCTGCATTTTATTCATTCATCAAGTGAAGAAGCGGGCATCCAGCAATAGGGGGCGCTCGGGGAGAAGTGTGTGTGGGGACAGTTCTGTGCCCAAGGGTACATCAGTGGTGTCACTAGCAGTCCTGGCATTCAAACCCACCACATTCTGATCACAGAGGCAACTCCCTAACCACTAGGCCACCAGATGCCCACTCAACTTTGGCAAAGAAAAGCACGTGTTAAAACAAAATAATATTTTTAAAACTTAATATTTGTCAGTTCCAGTGAATAAAAGAATCGGAAGTCATGATCCATGAATGCATGATCTTATCTGATCTGCCAGTTGACTGTAACTGGAAAAACATGTTACATGCAAATTTTCAGATTTTTGTTTATTCAAAGCTTTAACGCATGGACAGTTTTACAAAGCTTCTGACAGGTAGGGACTATCCACTCCTGGAATATTGACTGCCCAACAGCCAAATTAATATTTGTCTCAAAAGTATAGAATGAAATGACAGTGCAAAGTATATAGCTCTAAACTTCCAAATTGTGAAGTGGTAAGTTCATAAACAATGTCATCAATTATCAGCCAGACTGAGCAGAGGAAGTAAAGGACAGTCTGTATGATGCCTGTGATGGTCACCCTCATCTGTGTCTGAAGATGTGGAGAGGATCTGCTGCTCTCCTCCATGCTCTTCATGTGTCTCCACAGGTAGAGAATAGTTGCACAGCTTGATGAGAACATCATACAAAGACTGAGCAAGAAATAGACTCATCTTAACCAAAATCAGTTTAAACTGCACAAATGTATACAAAAGGTGTGTCTGATTAATTTACATCTAATTCAGTGTAATACATCACATATACAAAAAGACCAAGCAACAAGAATAAAATGTCCAGGATTGATGCAGAGCATATAAATAACATGAGGTTGCGTTTCAACCAGATGCTGAACTGGGAAAATGGTCCCAGAGTCTATTACTTCCCTCAAAAAGGATCAAGTCATCCCAGTGTCACTCAGTAATGTCCTCTTTAAATTTTGTAAATCAGTGATGCTCCCCATGCTGTAAAAATGAGGAATATGAAGGTAAAAGGTGGACAAGAAAGTACTTGCTTTTGAATAATCATTGTCAAGCCTAGACCACTAGAACAGATATACACTCGCTTTTATTTTCATATCGTAATTTCAATTAACTTTTAAGGCCCAAGGATACTGATGCCAATCATACATTTTTAAGTGGAGGTCATGGAGGTAAACTGAAATTTGCAGTAAGAAATCTCCATCAATTAAAGTTGGGTTTTTTTTAAACGAAGATCCTAAGAGTTAGTTCAGTGCTGAAGGAATTATTTGTAGCAAGGACAGCTGAGAATAACAACAACTAAAAATGAACTAGGTCTTTTATTTCTCACCTTGGTGAAGATAAGGAAATGAAACTAATTCACACTAATTCACATTTGCAGTGGTAAAATCATATAACAAGACGCTTGTACAAACAAATTTAATTAGCTGGATATCCTTTTTCCCAAAATGTTCTAATATTCCACAACAGTCTGAGTGAAGAAGCAAATGCCATTTCAAAGAGTAAGACCTTTTTTTTTACCTTATCTGTGGTTCTTATGCTTTATACAATGCTGCACTGATCTGTAACCTTAAAATGTTACCAAAATTTAACAGATAATTAGTTAAATGCTATAAAAGAACATGTGAGTTCTAGCACTAGTGTAAGAATGGTTGTTGTCCCTCCACCTTTAAAATGTACCTCTAAGTAATACACTTAAGCTGGCATGATAATTAATTATACTTTTTTGAACTATGTTCATATAATGAAAAACATTAATTCAAGAGTATTCCGTACAGCACCTTAACTTATAATTTAAATTCATAAAAGTAACTTAAGGAAATACATGATAGAAACATACTTATAGTAAGCTTTGTTTTTTTTTTTTTTTTGGTTTGTTTTTTTGCTAAGACATGCATAACACATAATACTACTTACGCTTCCTGGAAAACAGTTTGAGTAAAGTCATGTTCTCATAAATACATAATTTATGCAGTATTTACTTATAGTAAATGTAGCTCATAGATAACCAACTCAGGTAATCTTACATATGATTTATGCAATAATTTAGCTTTATCAAATACCAACCTATTACATGCTATCATATAGTTTGTCATGGAAAGGGCCATTCACCGAAAATTACTTCCGAACATTTTAGTTTTAGAAAAGTAATTTACTTTTCAAATGAAATTCCAGAAACTCCAGGTACCTGCTGTTGTGCAACTTGGTGTGTTTGGACTTGAGATATTATTAAAAAGTAATTAATCTCAAGGTAAGCTGGTAAGTGTAAAACTGTGCAATCTTCATTTAAAAATTTATGACTAGCTTTTGCAGTCCTATGCACAATATGCACAAAACATCAACAACAATTACTATACTTGGCTAGACAAAATATCAGATGAAATGGTGTGAGTCACTGTTGATAGAGATGAAGAACTGTGAGGTCGGAAAAGTTTTTGCCAGACATGAACAGCTCCCTGCCGGAACAGTGACTGACTAACACCCACGTTAATGCTTGTCCCAAAAGAGTACAAAGAGATTACAGTACAAAGGATATTAGCATTCCAGTCAAAATTCCAAGGGATACATGAATTATGTCTAAATCTATAATAATCAAAGCTGAGCAGACAACATGAAAAACAGCCTGTACTGTGATGCTTATAATGGTCAGCTTTATATTCCTCTGGCGAAATAAGTTGAAGGAGCCACGGCTCTTCTCCGTGTTTTTTATGTGTCTCCACAGAAAGACAACAGTCGTACAACTTGCTGCCAATATCACACAAAGACTGAGGATAAACAAGCTTAATGTCATCCACCATGCTGCCTCATTCAAACTGCGGAGCCTGATAACATCTGTTTGGGTTGCTGTATTACCATCATTAAAATATTTTATTGTAATTGCAGTCTTCACACTCATTCCCAGCAGACAGACAGTGGCACTGACAATCAAAGCAGAGTATATGAAAACTGTGAGGTTCTTCTTCAACCACATGAAGCACGGACGTTGGACAGGAATAATGTTGATGCAGTAGAAGACGTTCAGCCAGTGAGAGGAATTGACGCTTGTCATCATTGTGCAAACAGCAAAAGCTGAAACGTACCACGACACAAAAAATAAATAGAAAAATTCATTAAAAACCATCACAAGAGAACAGATGTGAGCAGCAATGTTGCACCCAACAAGTAATCCCAGTAAAACAGTCAAAAGTCATTTCGGTCTCTCTGTTCCTGTCTCTGGAAAGATCATGCAAAAAACAAAAATGATGTTCAGGACGATGCTGAAAACAGAGACCGGTACATTCACTGAAGCAAAAGCTTCAGGACTCATTTCTACAGAAAAATATGAATCATTTGCACCCATTTTACAAGCCTTGTCCTCCTGAACTGCAGATGGTCGAGTATGTCCTCTACACAAACAAAAGTTCTTCCCTTTAGAGAAAGCAAACTGAGTAGTTCTAACCTACTCAGCATTTATTGGTTTATGCCACACCCCAAGCAGTTCTGCCCATCCTACACTGGAGAGTACTGCTGCATATTGCGAAGAACCATACAAGTTTTTTTGTTTTGTTATTTTGCTTTTATTTCAGCTCTGGGCAATTTCTTGCATTTTACTACAATTCTAAACACAACAGGTCTGTCTCCATGTCCCAGTGATCACAACTCAAGTACAACTAATGGCAGAACTTTTTTTCATTGTTGTTTCTTTGATGCAGCAAAAGCTGTCTAATTATTACCTTCATTGTGCGTCTCTTATATTTCCAAGTAAAACACCCACACTTTCTGTAATGTTACAGTGTGGATGTTCAGATCCTGACGATTTCATAATGCAGGTAACCTAATACAATTATCTTTAAAGACTTAGTGAACTGTGAAGTACACACTTTCCTTTCATCTGTATGTGCAGTGCACACTGTTAAGACACACCAGAGGTTGAGGACCACAGAATAACAGAAGTGATCATTAAGTGGTCATAAAATCAGAAATCACTGAACTTTTACACTGTCGTACTGTTCATTCTTTAGACACATGAAATACGTTAGAAATGCAAATTGTGTTTTAATGATTTTCTAAGTGAAAATAAGTAAACATGAGATCACTTTAACATGAACATTTAAATGTATCATTCCTTTGACGAATTTAACATAATGTGAGAAAAAATAACACATAAATGTGGCTTCTGTAACATTTATATTTTGTTTTTGTTAAAATCAGCAAATAAACAGAAATTATGCCCTTACATTTGCATATTTTAGTATATTTTATGCATTGTGTCAACTGCAAAAAACGAGAATATAAACACTGAGCGCAAAGCTAATATTACACTATCATCATTGAATTTATTATATATATGTAGATCCTCTTTAGTTTCTACTGTGGCTCTTTTTGGCCCCTTTTTGTGGTTCTATACTACAGTAAGCTTAGCTCTTGAATCATCTTACATCTAATCAACACATTTCAGCTGTCTTATGAGATTCATGACAGTGACAGGCAATAAATGCTGTTATGTTTACAACTGCAAACTAATAATGACTACAGAGCAGCACAAATGTGTGTAACCAATCTGTTTCTGTTTTTGCCCTTCTGCACTCTGGGTCGGCTGGCAATTATGTGTCTCAGGATTTGTCAAGACCCTGGATGGCACCCCAGTCAGCAATTCCCCAGTGACCAAAGTTACCACTCCCATTCAACACTCAGTAAGCCCCATTTGTACCTAGCACATTCAGTTTCTTACCCTCCCCACAGCACTACACCAATTTGTTTTTGGTTTACCCTGGCTCCGCACCCATGCCTAACACAGGTCACGCCATACCACTCTAGGTTTTGTCAGGCACATAGTGAAATCCTGTGCTATCTGTGCAACCACAAAAGCCTTATGTAGCCTGCCTGCCAGAAAAGTAAATCCTCTACCAATACCAAACAGATTGTGGTCCCACATAGCTGTGGACTTCGTCACAGGTCTGCTTGTACCTCGAGGACACATAACTGGTGGTAGTGGACTGTTTTCCAAAGGCGTGTTGTTTTATCCTCTTCAAGTCACTTTCTTCTGCTCTACACGTGGCAGTGTCTATGGCATCCCAGAATACATCCTGTCCAACCAGGGCACCCAGACTGCGTCTATAGTGTGGAAAGCTTTCCACTCCAAACTGGGGGTCACAGTCCTCAGGGTACCACCCTTACTCAAAAGGCCAGGCTAAGCATACCATCCAAAAACTTGCCAGGGTTCTCCGGGCCTATTGCCATAGCCAGTAGAGCAACCGGTCAGAGTTCTTGGTGAAGCTGTCCCAAACAGAGGCTTTGGAGGTAGAGGGTGCCGCAGCATACAGGGTGCAGGCACTTCTGGATTCGAGGAGATGGAGATAAACAATTCCAGTGTAAAGACCCTGAAGACTTTGCTGCACAACATGATTCTGTGTTCTCAATATGGGGGCTGTTCTATGATAGTTTCCATAATTTTTGGATAGTTTCATGGTTGGGATGTCTAATGAACAGTATTGGGACAGGCAGTAATGAATAGGTTTATATATGTTTTGTTATTGCAGTGGTAAAGCATGATTAGGTTTAATTTGTACGTAAAACAGGATGGACACTTGATTTCTGTCAGTGAGGGAAGGTCTCTGCCTCTCCTCTAGCCAGTTGCTTCCATCCAGCTCTTAATACTGGGAAGGTGGCGACCAAGTATCCAACCGATCCGCCAATCCGCAGAAGGCAGGAGGCGGGATATTGCTGGCAGATCACCAATGGGAGCTAGGCACCCTGAAGTCCATCGGCGAGACAGTAGAACGACGTAGCCATCCACCAATGTCCGCAGATCCACCTGCGCAGAGTGTAACAGTGAGAGAGAGAGAAAAACAAAAACACTACATGCTTCCCCCCCCTTAAAAAAAAAAAAATGACGCGAGACAGGGCGCCGGCAAAGATATTTTCAGATCCTTTCTTGTGCTGAATAAGAATACATTAAAGTTTTGCAGAACCAGTGCCCATCTCATCAAGCACTGGTTATGGTTATACATGCGAGAAAGAAACACCAAGTTATTATGATCAGTAAACACATAAACTGGGTGAGATGTAGAACCAACATAAGCTTCAAAATGTTGTAACGACAACAACATCGCAAGAGTCTCTTTCTCAGGTGTCAAATAATGTAACTGATGTTTACTGAATTTCATTGAAAAGTAGCAAACAGGATGCTCTATACCAGCACTGTCATCCTGTAATAGGACGGCCCCAGGTCCGACAGAACTGGCGTCCCTGAGATGAAACATATTTCCTTAGTGATAACAGCAGAGAAGAAAAGTCCACGGCTGACTAACACACTTTTGTCTTGTTCCGGTCACAGGGCTTGTCTCTCCTAACACCGTGTGTTTAGCGGCTGATTTCTCCTCCGGGCTGCAACTTTTTTTCGGCTTTCTGCCTGGGCCAGGAGAGTGAGATGGCGTCCCAGTGCCCACTCAGACACTCGCTCTCTCCCTATATACTGTAAAGTTGACTCGCCCCTCGCCGCTCTCTCCCCATACATTACGGACTCAGCCCCAAAACGATCAGCAGCCCCTGACCATCTGATCAATAAACTGAATACAAGTACAGAGTGGGCTGTAAGGCACATGTCAGAGTTTTTATAAAAACTCACATGGCCTTGGAGAAGAAGTGGCTCCAAAAACAGTTGGAATAAAATTAATTCTAAAACTTAAGAAGAACAGTAGTGTGATTGCTTCCACAATCACACTAATGCACTAATCTGAGGAACCTGAGAAATTGTTTGAGAATTTGGATGATTATCTATCACTAGTACATGCCATGGTACACTCATGTTACCTGCTGTTCATTGTTTTTATTTTTCCTCCTTCCAGCAAGAGGACTGGCCAATTGCTTGCTTTGTCTCCCATTGATGGATTGTTGCTGAATTTTCTGCCCTTCTACCTTAAGAAGCTTAGTTGGAGTGGTCGAGGAGAACTTTTGTATGTTCCTGTGGTTTTGTTGTTAGCGCTTGTACTGAACCCTTGCTCTACTTTGTAAATATTCTTTTGTATATACTCTCTCTTGTTTGTCAGGTTGGGGTCAGGTGAGTAATCACCTCCTCCTAGTCTTATGTAAAACTACTTCCATTACTTGTTACATTTGTTGGTTCCCTTTTGCTTTGTTGTAAATATCATTTTCCTCCTTTAGTCAGCTTGAGTTGCAGACGTTTACACTGTGCAGCAGGTAGGATGTTAGACACACTAGGTTAGAGCCAGACACCTTGCTTGAACATTTTTGTTTGTAGTTAGAGCAGTGTAGTTAGGCAGGGAATTTTGTTTGATTACAGCTAGGGAAGAAACCTTAGGCTTAGGGACTATTCGTTTTATTCTGTTCTTTTCTTTGGTGTCATCTAGAGATCCCTCCTATCCCTATCTGTTGCTTTTCTTTTTTGCATATACACCTGCTTGTACATATTGTGGCACTTTGCAGATAAAAGTTCCCATATCCCCATACCGCATAAATTGGTTGGTGTCTTTTACTGTCCTTGTCTGTGTCTTGTTACACTAGTCCAAATTCTTTAATATAGCCATAATACAGTGTGCTGAAAGGTTCCAAATTTCTAAGAATCATTTAACTTGTGAAGATCCAGATGTAATTTAAGTGACTATCTGCTGGTGGACAGGATTAAATAGCATTCCTCCCACACTTTCACCACTAGGAGGCTCTGGAAGGAGAGAAACCTTGTGTATGATTATCCTTAATGATGTTTAAATGTCAAACACTAGTCCTGAGTTTGTGGTCAGAATTATGGATAATATAAGCAGCATGATTTAACTTTAGTATAATAATAAATGGACCAAAAACCTTCCCTTAGCCAGATTACAGGCATTGTGAAGGTACACATGGATGAATGCCACATGATTAACTCTCTCATATAAAATTCCAAAGATACCAAATACAACAAGAGAGATGTAGATTGTATACAATTTTAAATAATATTTTTAAAACTTAATATTTGTCAGTTCTGGTAAATAAAAAAAACGGAAGTCAAGATCCATGAATGCATGATCTTATCTGATCTGCCAGTTGACTGTAACTGGAAAAACATGTTACATGCAAACATTTAGATTTTTGTTCATTCAAAGCTTTAAAGCATGAACAGTTTTACAGAGTGTTTGCCAAGTAAAGACTATCTGCTCCCGGAATATTGACTGGCCAACAGCCAAATTAGTGTTTGTCCCAAAAGAGTAGAAGGAAATAACAGTGCAAAGTATATAGCACTCCATGTCAAATTGTGAAGTGGTAAGTTCATAAACAATGTCATCAGTTATCAGGGATATAAGTGTCCATTTTGCTTAGTCTTCCTTTTCCAACATCAAATAGTCCCAGAGTCTATTACTTCCCTCAAAAATGAACATGTCATCCCAGTGTCGCTCAGTAATCTCCTCTTTAAATATTGGCTGATAGGATGCAAAGCAGTGATCCTCCCCATGCCATTCAAATAAGGAATATGAGTGTTAAATATGAAGTGTCAAGATATACATAAATAAATATACACTCGCTTTTTTCATATCATAATTTAATTTAATTTTTAAGGCCCATGGATCCTGGCGCCCATCATGTTATTTAAAGTGGAGGTAACAGAGGTTTAGAATAGTTTGTGTTTTTTGCAAATGAAATTTGTGAGCAAGAATGCTTTGTAACAAGGACAGCTGAGAATGACAACATTTTAAAATGGACCAGGCTTTTTATTTCAGACCCTAGTGAAGAATATCCTTATGCTTTATACGAAGCAACACTGATCTGTATCCTTAAAATGTTACCAAAATTTGACAGTTAATGCTATAAAAGGAACATGTGAATTGTAGCACTAGTGTAAGAATGGTTGTTGTCCCTCCAACTTTAAAATGTACCTCTAAGTAATACTCTTAAGCTGGCACGAAAATTAATTCTGCTTTTTTTTAAATCTACGTTCATATAATTAATATAATTAATTAATATTAATTCATTTCTTACAGCACATTAACTAATAATGTAAAAGTCATAAAAGTAACTTAAAGAAATATTTGATAGAAACATACTTTTTTATGTTTGGGTTTTTTGTTTGTTTTTTTTGTTTTTGTTTTTGCTACGACATGCACATAATAATACTTCAGTTTCCTGGAAAACAGTTTAATTGAATTTATGTCATCAATTCATAATTTACTTATAATAAATGTAGTTCATACATTACCAATTCAGTTAATCTTACGAATAACGTATGCAGTAATTTAGCTCTGTCAAATTCCATACTATTATATTCTATTAAGTAGTTTGTTATGGCAAGGGCCATTTGTCAAAAATTACTTTTCCGAACATTTTAGCTTCTGAACAAATTCAAAGTCCAAAATTCCAAGGGGATACATAAATTATGAGGAAATTTATAACAACCAAAGCTGAGCAGACATGAAGAACAGCCTGCACTGTGATGCTCATAATGGCCACCGTTACATTCCTCTGCCAAAATAAGTTGAAGGAGCCACAGCATTTCTCTGTTTTTTATGTGTCTCCACAAAATGACAACAGTTACACAACTTGCTGCTAATATCATACAAAGACTGAGGAAGAAAAAAAAACCTTCCTCAGTTGACTTGCGGAGCTTGATAAAATCTATTTGGGTTGTTGTAATACCATAATTTTAAAATAATTGTTGTAATTGCAATCTTCACACTCCTAGCAGACAGAGAGCTGCATTGACCATATATGAGAATAGAGAATATGAAGACTGTGAGGTTCTTCTTCAACCATATGAAGCACAGATGCTGGCTAGGAATAATGTTGAAGGAGTAGAAGACGTTCAGCCAGTGAGACGAACTGATGCTTGTCATCATGGTGTAAATTGCAATAGTTGGGGTGTACCGCCACACAAAAAATGAATAGAAAAAAAATATTAAAAACCATCACAAGAGAGCAGATGTGAGCAGCAATGTTACACCCAACAAGTAATCCCAGGAAAACAGTCAAAAGTAATTTTGGCCTCTCTGTTCCTGTCTTTGGAAAGATAATGAAAAAATGATGTTCAGGACGATGCTGAAAACAGCTTCTACAAGTCTACAAGTCATTTCTACAGAAAAATATAAAGAATCATTTGTATCCATTTTACAAGCCTTGTCCTCCTGAGCTGCAGATGGTTGAGTATGTTCTCTACACAAACAAAAGTTAGTCCCCTTAGAGAAAGTAAACTGAGTATGGACTGGTTCATATCACACCCCAAGCACACCCCAAGCAATGTTGCCCACCCGACACTGGAGAACACTGCTACATATTCCAAAGAACCATTCAAGGTTTTTTGTTTTACTTTTTGCTTCTTTTTTAACTGTTACATTTTACTACTCTAAACTCAACAGGTCTGTCTCCATGTTCAGTGATCACAACTCAAGTAAAACTAATGGCACAAATCTTTTTCCTTGTTGTTCATTTTGATGCAGCAACAGCTGCCTAATTACTACCTTCATTGTGCATCTTGTAGGAAATTTAGCTTATAATTGATTCTCCACCAGATAAATATGTAGGAATTAGCTTAGGGCTGATTTACCACTATATTTATCAATTTATTAATTAAGGGACTTATATCAAAGCAGGGTTATTTAAGTAGCAAAGTAATTCAATAGGAATACATTAATTAACTTTATAAGCTCTTCTTAATTGCGCAGTTAACAAGAACTTTGCTTTAGATAGGGGAATTAGTTGGGTCAATTTTGATTACTTACGAGCACAGGTGCGTGTAAGCAGTGATTTCACAAGATTTGAACAAAGAAAAAGAGCACTGATCACAATAAGATGACATTTATTAACGCTAGGACAAACAGAAAACACACTTAAACACACACAAAATAAACTTGAGAAATGATGAAAGAGTAATGACTGATTGGTATTATGATCTGAAACTGACTATTTGTCACGCCCACCAGTCCGTGACGCGCACGTGGAACCGGAAGTGAAGCGCGTCACACGGTATTTAGACCCGGAAATGAAGGTACTCCATGCTCAGTCATTGTGTTTACTTTGCCCGAGCCGCCATTACCTCCTCCAGCTCAACTCATCGGTACCGTGAGTACTCTTTCCAGAAAGCCTTGTCTCTATTTGACTGTGTGTGCGAGTGAGAACGCGGATTCCCGGTGGGAGTCTCAACTCTTAAGAGAGCATTCTCATACTAAAGCGCTTGGTTACCAAACTCACTCGTGTTACTCCGCGTTTGGGTTCTTCCACCAAGCTACACTGGGCAAACAGTGAAGGATCAGTCCGTGACACTATTAACCGAGAGAGATTTCAAACGTCCCTGAGCAGCAAGCGTGATGAAACAAAGATACACAACCCGGTTTAGCAGAATGACAAATTAGAAGCATTTGTTCACTTTTGCACAAAGGTTATCAAAATTAAACAGAGAGGCGTTACGTGTTCGCTGGGTCGGGTTCTGGAGTCTCAGCGGTGGTGCAGGAGAGTTCGGCTGTTGAACCTTGAAGTCGTCAGCGGTGGTGCAGAAGGGTTTCAGCTGTTGATCTCGGAGGTGAAGGAGCTCTCGGTAGCTCGACTTGTTGATCTTGGAGAACGGAGAAGCGGGTGGAGGAGCTCGGTGGAAGCTTGACTCCATGTTCGTTTTAAATGTCTCTGCTTATATTGTCAAAGAAGGCAAAGATTTTGCCCCCACCCTTTCACAGCTGGCCAATCAGCAGCGAGCCTTTTGGCGCGCAAAAACCAAAGAAGAGGGGGTTTTATGATCCCCCCCTCCAAGTATGGAAATCACTGGTGGCAGGATAACGTTCCATAACTTTTGCACAGTCCACAATTGTGTATTAAAACTTGCAGTTTTGTTGTCAGGATGAACAGAGCTTTATACTGATACCAAAAACGACCACACCTCATCCAGAATTATCAAACTATTGTCTAATTTACAGGTACATGTCTAATTTACCACAATTATTCCGAAATACTTTCAAATGAGTGAACATCATGATTGTTTTGGTTTTGTTAGGCCTCAAAACCAATTCTGGCTTGTACAGAGGCTTTATAAACTTAAGTTTTGTGAAAATCAAAGAATCTTTTGTCTTGTGACCATGTGGGTGAGTAAGGGGGGTTGGTTTTACGACTTTGCCGAGCCTGTGTCTGGATATCAACCTTTCATAACTCTGGTAATACCAAGCACACGTTTGTAAGTGAAATGGATATTTCCAACATTATCAATTCTTTTTTCTGATTAAAATGAGATCAAACATACGAATAAAACCACAAACATCCTGGTTTATAAGAAAATTAACTTTCTACTCAATACATTTAATACTTAGGATATGAATATTTTGAACACAAATAGAAATAGAAATGCATTTTTCTCTTGCTCTTCTGCTGTGGAATAGTTTCCAAGTGTCTGAAAGATTTTCTTGAGTGAGGAGTTCAAACTGAGGTCAGGCTGAATGATTTTATTATCTCTCTGAGGACAGAGGTGCCATACCAGAACCCCCTCCCCCCCGCCCCTTTCCTGTGAAGACAGAGGGGGGATGTAAAACAGAACCCCTTCTCTGTGCAACAGATGTAGGATCCAAAGATCTTTACGACTGCATTCTCAGGGTCACGCAAAGGCCCTTGTCATCTCACCCCAGGAAACGGGTGACGCTGGAGGCAATCTGTTCGGTCTCACTGTCTTTTCACGAGGAGACAAAACCTCGAGATAATGCCACCTGGCTTCTCACCCCAGGAAACAGGACAAAAGACCCTTCTCATCACCCCTTTGAAGCAGAGGCCATCTGGTCAGGCCAGGTCTCCTCACGAGATAAGACACAGGCCTTCAAAGCAATAAACTCAGGACCATTCAAACAAATTGACCTCGGTGTGAAGTGGCCTGAAATTCCTCAGCAGAGACTGTTCATCGAGTGTACTCCTATTTGTGTTAAAATACTCTTATCCTAAGCATTAAAAGGGTATTTAGTAACTAATTCCGTATAGCATAACCCCAAAGTTATGTTTCTGTGTTTTAGCCATTAAGTTCTCTTAACAGGGTTATTTATGCATGCTTATATAAAAAAAATCCATATCCATTCAATACAAGGTACATGTGCTTGGTCTCGTTGTGATCAGAAACTAAAACCAACAATGTTTCTAATATCCATTGCATTTTTAACTTGTGTGTGTGGTGGTATTACAAGTTATGTAAAGTTTGATAGATCTCAGACGTCGGCAAGGCAGAAGCATGAGGTCGACCACCCCCCCCTTCCTCAGTCACATGGGCTGAACTTAGGGACAAAGGAGATACAGAAGACTCTTTGATTCCAGGCTAAGCTGAAGTTTTAAAAGCTTCGGGGAAGTCAGAATGGTTTTGATCACAAACAAGAGTTGTCTCCAG
>JBBPCZ010140524.1:0-20513 GCA_037974445.1 Brycinus macrolepidotus | reverse complement strand
TATATATATATGTGTATGTATTAGTCTTTAAATGTGTGTGAGAGTGTGTGCTTTATTCCGTAGGATAGATCCAGAAATGTTCAGTTATATGTGAAAAGTGTTTTTTCCTCTCTTCTGTTGATTTCCACAGATTCAGATTCAATTCCATAAGCACACTAAACCCTAAAGTCCTTTAGACCCCTCTCAGTACTGGACTGTTTAGGTTTAGGTTTTGTCCAATAATGTTGTGTGCAGTAATTTTCGAACTGCGGTATATTCAACATTTCTTTTTATTATGGAATGGCGCACCTAATTTCACTGTATGCAGATGTACAATGACAATAAATAATTTCTATCCTGTTCTATACTATTTTATTCAAAATTCTGTTGTTTTACACTGTAAGGCCTCATTGACTTTAGGTTTAGTTCAACCCATAGTTGAGGTTCAGCACAAACTGATGAATGAGGAAAAATCCCTTTGGGGAGGACAAATTAGGCTCCGCCCACCTTAAAGGGGAAAGGTTATAGCACCAAAATATCTTCAATTTGTGTCCCTCACTTTTGGAACTCCTGGGGGAAACTCTAGGACACCCAAAGTCCTTTAGCAGATCACGGGTCACTGCAGGTCTCGGACTGAAGGTACAGTTTAAACATGCTCTTCTCCAGCAGCAGCTTTAACCTCATGCAGATCTAGAGGGGGAAGGGTGGGTGGTGGTGGTGGCCAGGCCTTAGAACTCAGCCCGGATCAGAACCACAGTCCGTCCCGAACAGCAGAACACGAGGACCGGTCCATTCACACTTCATAACAAATAAAGTTATTCTAATTATTTCCACCTTTTTTGTTTTATAGCTGGGGACACACGATGGATTTTTAAATGTCAGGTAAAAGAGGCTTTTATTATTATTATTATTGTCATTATTATTATTGTTGGTGATGGTGGTGTGGTGGTGTTTGTTAGTACTATTGGTATTTTATTAGTATTATTGTTGTTCTTCTTAATAGTATTATTAGTATTCTTCTTGTTGTTGTTTTTAATTTAATAGTCATTTACTTTTTTACTTTACTTTAATGTAACAGTCCTGAAATATCCTCAGGATGGCTTTACTTCCATTTACGCTTTAGACCACGTGACTTTCGGTCAGGCCTGTGGGTCCAAACATATTAAATTTCCAGTACAATAATAATAATAGTAATAATAATAATAATATTCCAAGCATGTTCTCATAGCCCTGCTCGTATGTTAGTGTTGATGGTGCTGTGCCAGTTTGATCGAGGATTAGTAAATTTTGATAAACATTAATTAATTAAATGGGCCAGGTGTGTGCACGCCCTTGTTGCTATAAGAAATGCAAATTTCGAATATTATATTGCATGGAAGCGTTGAGAAGTGATGCATGAGCTGTAACTGTATTAATTATATTTATTATAATAATATATTTCATCAAACCTTGCGCGAACACACTGTGTAGGAGGACAAACGACACTTTAAACTCTAAACGTTTCTTCCAAAAACAAAATCTCAGAAAATGAGTTAAAGGGGAAGCAGCTGGTCAGAGGTCAGGCTGGAGAGGTGAACAGGCTCTGGTGCGTGCAGTCCTGACCGCGCGGGCCGGTCCGGGACCTTAAGCCAATAGAGGCCGGTCTGTCTGAACAGGTACAGCCAGACTGAACAGGTGGGGTGAAGAACTGGACTCTTTCTTTCTCTAACGCAAAAACGAGCGCGCGTTGAAAAGGCAGTGCAGAAAAAAAATTGAAGAAATTTGGGTAAAAACGGTCAATTTTTCACTGCAAAAAATTCAGAAATTCAGTTCATGAAATGTATTATTACAAACTGTTATATTATATATTATATTATATTATATTATATTATATTATATTATATTATATTATATTATAATTTAGTAAGTAATATAATTTTATAAGTTCGTCGCGCGGTTTTTCTGAAATTGTTAATTGATTTTTTATTCTGCGATTTTTCTGTTTTCATTTTCCCCAAAATTTTATGGGAGTGAAACCAGGTGTGTGTATATGCATGTGTGTGTGTGTGTGTGTGTGTGTGTGTGTGTGAGCGCGCGCAGAGTGGTGCTACCTTCCCTTGATGGGGTGAAAGGTCCAGCCAGCCCACTTGAGCGGCCCTTTTCTTCCGCGGCTGCCTTCCTCCCGCAATTAAAGTCCTTTAAGGATGGAGATGATGCTAATGGAGCCAGAGGAGCACGAGGAGCCAGGCGGTCTGATTCGGGAGGAAAAGACGGAGCGGCTGGAGGCCGGGGGAGGAATTTGGTGAAAAATTTTGCGGTTTGAGTTTTACTCTGTGATTCCGGAACAGGTAAGCGCGTGCGGCATCTTCACACCCCACGAGGGTGAAGGAACTAGACCTCATGTTCCTCCAGAAACCAAGGAATCCGAGTCTACTGGAAGAGTTTTAGATCTTTATACTAGCTGCGTTTAACCAGAGTTTAAAGACTAAAAAATTAAATTAACTTAAAAAATACAGTTGCGTAAAGAATTTGATCTTTACGGCGAAATGTTTTTTTACGAAGGCAAACACCTGAAAGTATAATTAATCAAGGGCTGAAATGAAGGCTGTTTCGCTAAAGTATCTGCTGTTTGTTTCCATCTCTAGTTTTCTGTTCTAATCTGATAATGCGAAATAAGAGATTCATCAATTTGTCAAACATCTCTCTCTCTCTCTATCTATCTATATTTTTATGTGTGTGTGTATGAGTGTGTGTAATGCGCCTGCTATCATATTCCGCTACTGTTTTGTTGAATTATATTCAAAACAACTATTGAATTGAATACACACATTTATTTATATAAATGTGAACATTTATTTATATAAACGTTCCGTTTGTAATGTCCGGATTCTAAAAGGCTACATGAAGTACTTAAGTACGACCAGCACGGCTTTAATCAGTTATTATTCTCATTCTAAGAATTTGAGACGCAGTTCCTTAAAGTCGAGGTGATATCAGCTCCCCCTCCTCCCCGCCCCCTGGGTTTAATAAGGTCTGCTTTTATTGGCTTTCAGTTGCTGAGATTCAGGGATTTTAATGACCTTGAGTTATAGAACTAATGAGCGTCCTCTTTTTAGAGCGCAAGGTTTCTACAGGACCTAAACGAAGGTCGGGTATTCTCAAGACCCTGTTGTTGAACTGCTTTAAATTTCAGCGTCGTCAAATCATCATGCATCCAACGAGGAACAAAAAAAAAAATAAAACAGAAGAGGAGCAAATTTTAGTCTTGGAGAAGATTTCCTTCCAAATGAAACGAGACGTTCTTACCTGCTTCCAAAACAACACCCACCACCTTTCTGCTCCTCCTGAAGCTTCTGGAGATGGTGGGATGGGAGTAGAAGCCTTTCCATGAGTTTCCAGAGCCCTGCTTCCACCTTTTTGAGGAAGAGGTCAATCCGAGGTCTCGAAATCAAAATTATTTTCAGCGCTTTGGGTCACAATTTAACGCTTTCAGAGTTTGGGAGTTCGGCTCACGCTAAAATTGGATTTGAATTGAAAAGGAGAATTTAGCTTTTTTTCTTGTTCAGTCAGGTGGTTCACGAAATAAGCTTTAAGAATGTGACGAGCTGCTTTACATGCAGGTCAGCTGTGACTGGAAAGACAAATGCAGTTATTCTAAAAATAACAATGATAAATAAATAAAATGAAATAACTTCCTCAGGCTAGAACCGAAAGTGTTAAAATTCTGTTTTAGAAAACAGAATGAACAGGACATTGGAGATCACAACACATAGCACCTTTAGACACTCTTTTAGTTAGCCAAACATTAGCAATATTTCTAAACTTTAAAAAGCCGCATGAAACTAATATTTACATTCCGTCTCACATTTATTTGGATCTAAAGTCTTTTGTGTTGCACATATTTTACCTCACTCAGAATTTCTAAAACGCCATTGTTGTTATTTCAGGTGTATCCCAGGTGTTTTCTATTGGCGTGCCACTTCATTTTAGAAATAAGGTGAAATTTGGCGATTTCCTTTTTTCCTCACAAAGCACTTAAACTGCATTTGTGGACACTGTTCTTTTTTTTAAAAAAATGCTTTAGCTACTTAAAATACAGCCCAAAGGTGCTATTTATCGTTATCTCTCCTGTCCTGTTCATTCTGTGTTCTAAAATTAAACTATGAAAATTTAACACCTTCAGTTTAGAACGTTTCTGAAGAACGCATTTAGAGTGCAAAGGAATCTTCAGCGTTATCTTTAAATCTGACTTTTTCAAGAGTGTGGAGACAAATTTTCCAGAAATGGGAAATATAGATCAGTAATTTCTACCTTTCTAAAATATTAGATTTCTCCTGTCCTGTAAAATACTTTGCAACAACTTAACTTTTAATTAAAAATATTAATTTGTCAGCTTAAATTTGAGTTTTATTTTTATTTTGAATTCAACAAATAATTAAATTAAACACGTTTAATGTTTTAAGCTGTCTAATAATTATTTGTTGCATTTTTTCAGAGTGCTCACTTTAAGTCAACCTAAAACCAAAACACCATCCTGTATTTCCGTCCATATCCTTCCTGAATGAAAGAGGGTCAGGGAGGGTCTCCAAGCTCTTTTGAAGAAGTGGGAGAGGCAGGCCAAATATATTATTGGCTGATATTTCACCATATACGGTGACATAATCATTAAAAAAATGGCAGAAAGTCATTGCATTTTGAGTAGAGGCATACATTTGTAAAGGTAATAACTATCTATTTTAAGTTTGAGTTGAATTGCATTCTATGGAGTCTGCTTGTTATCAAATTGTTAAATTATTCTTTAAAAATGGACTAAACAGGCCTATAAAGTCTTCCTCAGCAGTCTTTGCACCTCCAAGCAAGAGGCTAAGAGCAGCTCATTAACAAATAATGTATGATTACTATTACATTTACAAGTTCACATGATTTGATAAGAAATAACTTCAGGCAGACTGGATTCCGTAAACCCACAGTCCACAGCCATGAAGAGAAAGCCACACATTCCTTTTGTGATGTAAGGCAAGGTTTTGATTGGTCTAAAAAGAGAATATTTTGAATACTGTTGGATACTGAATAAATTAATACCTAGGAGTGTTCAGTTTTGTTTTTTGAACCTTTATTTATTGTTTTATTTTTATTTTTTTTCTTCATTGTTTAGATATTTAGTAAATTGCTAGTCAAGATGAATGTGACAAATTTAGGTTTAGGGTTAGCTTTCATAGAATCTAACGCCCATCCTGAACCTAAACCTAATTCTCAAACTGCCCTTAACTCCATCATGTTGTAGAAAATCATTCAGAAGCTTTTTGAGCATGTGTAAATAATCTCTTGGGGGCTGTTATAGTGAAGAATGGGCAGATGTTCCATTGTTTTGGTCAAAATCTTCAGTCTATTGTTACGAAAAGCTTCATAAACTGATTGATTATGTGGTTTATGTGTTACCCATGTCCAGATTCTCTTCAGATTTGTGATCAACTCAGAAAGAAGTAATTCTTTTTTACTTTTAGGACATTAATGGGTTAAATTTAGATTGTGTGTCCAGGCCCAGACTGCACATGTAAACATGGAGTGACTGTTTCTACTGACTGGTTTGGAGTGTTTGGTGTTTGGATGTGCCAGTGACCCATTTCCTAACCCCCTCACAGCAGGTACGAATAAAGAAACAAATGCTAAACAAGAACTCTTCAAAGAAGTTGCACTTCAGCTTCACATAAAAGCAAAAAAAAAAAATGTTCTAAAATGAAAAATTCTGAGAATGTACCTTCCTGCATTCCTGACTGAAGACTGTTTTGAAGGGGGAAGATATTTTAGGCTCCTATAACATTACAATACTCTTGTTTATAGCTCTCTATCTTGTACCAGAGGCTGTGAAATCCTAATATTCTGTATGCAATCAAGTATTTGTACTGCTGTTATGTTCATGTGGACCCATGAAGAGCAGCTGGTGCCTTGTTAATGGGGATCCATGAAACCAATAAACCAATAACAGTTCTATTAAAATATACATTCAAAAGCACGATGATTTTGTGATCATGTTCTGTTTTAATGGTGACTGAATCTTTGCCATGGTCCGAGATTGGTTTAAGTTACATCTTTCTCTCCTCATTTCGTTTTTCTCATCTTATCTTCCTTTTGTCCTGCCTCACCCCTTAATCCACGTCCTTTTTCTATTTTCTCTCTTTTCGCTTTTGCTTGCCCTCTCTCTCCCTCTGTATTTTCTCTCTCTCTCTCTCTCTCTCTCTCTCTCTCTCTCTCTTTAATCCTCTGCTCTTGTGAAGTGCAGTAGGCCAAGCAGCTGTGTTCCCCTGTGCTGGAGAGGCTGCCCACTCAGCCCACTTTAACTGTGGGGTAAAGGCCACCTGGCCCCCCTGCAGCTGACCTGCAGCCAGTGTTAATTTCTCTGACCAAAATAATGAAAAACATCTTCTTCAACAGAGCAATTTCACCCGGCTAGAAACAGTAATTAATCCATTCAGTATTTTCATGTGCCTAAATCTGATGAATCAGAATCAGAATCAAAAATCTTTATTGATCCCGGAGGAAATTGTTCATGTTACGACTGCACAGACACACAGAGACAAGAACAATATAAAATATTATATAAAGTCAGAAAACACTTCAGAAAATACTCTGTACTAAATACACTACACTATATACACAAAATGCTGTGGTCAGTAAGAGAGGCGAATATATATACTATAGATAAATAATTAAATTACTGCTGAAGTAGTTTACTAGTAACACAAATAGTGGTTTGGAGTTGTTCTCTATACAAAGTCTGTTACTGCATGTAGTAGGAATAAAAGTAGTGATTTTTCACATGATAAGGCTTGCATAAGTAGAGACATAAGTAGTGATGAAGCTTAATCAGCTTTTTTTGTCTTATCAGCAATGGTGAAAAAATACTAGTAACTGTACTTTATTTTTACAGTTCAGTAGCATTTCAGAAGATTTGCACTTGGGTATTGCAATTAAGTCTTTTTCACTCTTTACATTTTCCTTTAGTCCTTTTTACAAAATTCAAAGGCCAAGAGATTTTCTCTTTCTATTTTTCTTTCGTCAGCCAGCTACATTTTTACACATTTAATTAACTGTTTATTTTATCTGGTATCTCATTGCTTTTTAAATTGTGTTTTAATATCTATATCTTGGGCTTTCACTCCCTGCTTCCATTTTGGTAAAGAGTTTTTTACCCATACCTTCACTTCCTTTGTTTATTTAAACCTTTAAAAAAGGTTTTCAGGTTGATTTAGAAAAGGCAACAGTTATACAGTACACAGTAAAATTATGTGATTTTGCTTGTAAAAACAAAACACCATGAAACATTAGAATAAATGTAAACAACCTAAACATTCACAAGAATTTCTTATTTAAAAAAAAATTGTTGAGATCTTGTGAGCTGGTCATAAGAATACAATTTGGTTTCAGATTTGTCCTCAAAGCTCTCACATCACATGGATTCATTAAATTCAACCACCAGCAGTTTTATCTAATAGATTATTGATTGACCAGACCAGGTATTGCATGATAAAGTTACAAGGGTTCCTCAAGAAGAGGTTTGGAAATGGTCACACACTGACATACATCATTAAAAAAATCATTACTTATGATGTTAATGTTACTTGCATTTATTTTAATATACATTTTTTTTTCTCTTACGATCCAGATATGTAACTTTTTAAATACATATTTTTCACAGTAATGTATGTAGAGTCTATAAATTGAATGTAGGGTGAAATGGTGCTCGTCTATGACGGAAAGATTCTTGAAAAGTCAAAGAACTTTTACTTTTGCTAAGCATGTATGTCTTTAACCAATTAGAGTATAAAGCACTGTGTGTCACTGCATTAACAGTAAATGATTCAAAGAATAATAATAATATAATAATAAATAATTGTTGTTGTTGTTGTTGTTATTAATAATAATAGAGATGAATACTTTTGTGATAAAATATTATTATTATCTGTAAAGGTGTATATTCTTAGTGTTTTGTGATTGTCCATTGTGTGTAGTTTAACTGACTGCAATTATTTTACATTGATAAGGAGATACACAACATATCCAAAAGTATCCAGACACCACTTTTAATGGATGAATTCATGCACTCACAGCTTTATGCTGCACTTGTTGCAGCATAATCAAGATACCTTTGGGATGACTTGGAGTCTAGTTTGTGGTCCAGAACCAATCATCCAACATCAGTACCTGACCTCACTGATGTTCTCCTGGCTCAAAGAATCAAATCCTCACCACAAAGTCCCAACATCTGCTGTTCTTCAGTTCCTGCAGGTTTTCCCCTTTTGTCCGTAAATTAATGATCAAATGTTTTTATGTCTCCTCAGAACTTGGTCAAGGAAAGGGATGGGTAAATCCTCACTGCAAATTTCTAACATCTTGTCTTCTGCACTTTCTCCGAGTCTTACATTTTGCGACAAGTTTTTTCCCCTCTTTTCTGTAAATCAGTGGTCAAATGTCTTCATGTCTCCTCTGAAACATGGTCAAGTGAAGGGACGGGTAATTTTATAGTAAAATTAAACACAACTAGCATAATAACTTACATTGAAAACTTGGTTTCTTATGATGTAGTGTAAGTTCTTCAAGTGTGTTTTATCTACACTGCTTACAAAGTAAGTGGAGTTTTGCTGCCCACGCACAGACAGAGAGCTCTTGAGACGGGAGGCACTCAAAGGTGAAAGGGTTCCTGCACCAGTGGAGGATTAAAACACACACAGGTAAGCATTAGCCAGTCAACGGGACGCTGAGACAGTCTGCATCACTGAATACATGCTTATCACAGCACTGCAACAGTGCACATGACTGAACACAGACTGTACTCAGTGCACTTATAATAACTCTTTTATTATATGACATTTAGGTAATCAGATTCATAGCAGTAGTGTTAGATATCTACATTCGCCAGTTAATTAAAGAAAAAAGGTTATTTGTTCTGAAAGGTTACATTTCAGAACAGCCCATCCTCAAAAACTCTTCCAGAAACACCACAAGAAAGATGTTTTTCAAGTATTTAAATAAATTATCTCACATTAGTATCTGTTATATTGGAGTTAGCATCTTTATGACAAATGTAGTGATTATTTTCTTTTGCTTTACTTTAGCAGGGATGTCCCTTTAAATGTATTGTGCTGGGTTCTTGGTTATTGGATAAAAAGAACATAAGAAAGTTCCAAAAAGACTTTAGACAAGCAATGTCAGTAACATTTTGTAGTATCTCAAAAGAACCTATCCAATAAGAAAAAATGTGTATATTGAGAAACGTAGTTGCATATGCAATATGCATTTGACTGTCATTTTTACCTAATACTAAAGTGTAATATGTTATTTGTTGTGTTATTCAGTATATTCTGGCACAGCATTAGAAGATTGTGAGATTTTTCTGCTTACAACAGTTTTTTCTTTGTCTGATCAGAAATAAATAATCTTCTTATTTGGAAATTATTGAGTCTGACTTGTGTCTCCTAAATCCCCCTTTAGGAGAAATAAGGAGCAAAAGAAAAAAATCAACTCAAGACAGAAGTTCTACTGCTGTTCTCATCGACTTCTCAGTTTTCTTCTCTTTCACAACCTTATGGAACAAAACTGTCTGACTTTGGTACTCGAGACTTGAATTTGATCACTGAGACAAATTTCAGATGTTGTACAGACTCAGTTATAAGAAACCAAGTTTTCTTTTGGATCTTCTGGTTTATCTGAAGATATGATGATCTGAGACAAATAAAGATCAGAGCAGTGAGAGAAAAGAAATTTCATTTTAAGATCTTAATTTAGGATCAGGAGAAACAGGCTGGACAGAGAAAATATTTTATTTAGGATTTTCCTTTCCTCTGGGCAGCCTCAGAGAAGTTTTTATATCATGTATTTTATCATGTTTCATTCATCTATGTTCTCACAACAATACCCAGCATGCATTATGCCAAAACATCACACAGCCACTGGAAATCCCTGTGGTGTGTCCCAATGCTGACTGCTAGCATGGCCATTGAGCTATAGGCTAATAAATAATACCAAGCTAGCATATGTGTCACTCTAGTAAAAAAAAAAAACAGTGATTCTACCTCTATTCACTACAAAATTATTGTCAGAGACAATTCTTTACTCATTCAGCCAGACAAATTGAGGCAAGCTGAAGTATCTAGATAATCAGGTATCCACCATACTAACTATAGCTTTTAGTTCGCCTGAAGAATCATTTCTATGGTTTGAGTCTATTTGCTCCACTATAATGGTGATTTGAAGACACTTACTACAGTTGGGGGAAGGAAATCTACATCCCAGCACTAATTCTATCTGAATTCACCAGTTAATGAAAGAAAAAAATATGTTTTTTAAAAGGTTAAAATTCAGGACAGCCCATCCCCAAAAAAGCCAATTCCAGAGCAGTTGTAGTTTCTTGCACCTTCCAGAAACAGTTCCATTAGATCATTAGAAAAAAAAAACCTCATATTAGTATCACTATAGTATCAGAGTTAGCATGTTAATGACACTGGCACTTCTCTGCTGACTTCTTTTTCAGCTTCATTATCATTAGTTATCAAGTACAGTACTGTGCAGAGGTTTTTAGCCACCCCTCAGTTCTTCATATTTTGCTTCCCAATTTTCTGGTATTTTTAATGTAGCCTTGGAGAACAGTTCTGCAGGCGTCCTGAAGGACTTTCAGAGACTCTCATTTTCAGTCCAGTCCCTGAGCCTGACCAGTTTCAGAGGAATGTTTTTGTTTGTTAAGACACACAGTGACCTACGTATGAATCATTCAAGCAGAACAAAGACCATCTAACTTAAGTCCTGAACCAGTGAAGAAACAGGTGCAAATGATTCCAGATGACCAGGCGGTGAACAGTATACTGGTGGTGCTGAATGCTGAGTGGTTGGAACACCTCTATCTAGGCTCCTTGTATCTTCAGGCACTTTGCAGCCTGTTGTAGTAAAACAAAATATACTGTATAAAATGTACTGTATTTCTATCTATCTATCTATCTATCTATCCATCCATCATCTATATATATATAATCTACAATCTGCTGCATGTGCTTAGCTCCTTATAATAAAGTCTTTTAAGACACTGAGTTGGCTAACCAGGAATGTGACTGATCTTATGTTTATTTAAACACTCAAAAAATTTCTAATATCAGTTCTCCTTTCTCCTTTTTTCACTGCTGTTTACACACACAGCCCTCTAATCTAACCCAGACCAGCTGTTAAATAGAGGGTACAAAAAGAGAAGTATAGTGAAGAGGCTGGACCTCCTGGCAAAAATATACATGTTTTTTTCCTCAAATAACTCCTACTTCAAAACAAAATTAATGATTACAAAAGCTTGTTCAGAAAACAGCCACTGATTTAAATATTTCAAAATCCATCCAGGCATTGGCATTAGCCTGAGAACCATATGCCTGCCAAAGGTTGTGTCCACATGCTCTGAGGGGGGTGCAACCACGCTCATCATTGTCATTTTGGCCACAGACAGGATGTTGGCAAGTTTAAGCATTAGAAACAAACCACAGACAATTTCTCAACAACAGTATGCCAAGGAGGAAACTTAAGGGCACCTGCAAATTTTGCAACATAATTTTGGAAACCTGTGGGACAACATCTAATTTTGTAATACACTTACAAAGAAGCAGCAAAGAGAGGTAAGCTGGGAGCTAACATTAGCTACCTAAGGTACAGAGCATTTTCCACGATCCCAAATACAAGAGTAAGTCTTTCTATGGGCTATTCTCAAAGTAAACAATGTGGCCTTATTTGATCATCCGGTGTTGTTACACTGAACCTCCATTTTGATCATTACTATAAAGGCTTTGAATTGGACTTGATCCTCTTTGGACTCGGTCTTGAGTTGGACTCAAACCACTTTGGACTCGGTCTTGAGTTGGACTCAAACCACTTTGGACTCGGTCTTGAGTTGTACTCAAACCTCTTTGGATCTGGTCTTGACTTGGATTCGAACGTCTTTGGACTAGGTCTTGACTAAGTCTCAATTAGTCCTGGTTTTGGACTTGTCTTGAACTTGACCAAGGTGGTCTACAGCTCCAGATGGGCTTGCACTAAAGGTCTTTCACCCTCAGAACCAGGCGACTCTACAGCTGGACAGTGCATCTCTTGCTAGCTTTCCAACCACTTCCAGGGTGGAGTTCTGTGATTTCGTGTCTGACAAAGGTGAGAGTGAAACACAGCTATGTATTATGTTTAATAAATGCCAACAGGAAACATGTTTATAAACTGCAGCTTGGTCACTTTATGCGTCTTGAGTATCAGATTATATTATAAACATGCAGATGTGAATGCACCCAAAACACATTTATATCAGGTATAATCCTGATCACTCAAATCACTTCAGGAGGAGGTCTGAGGTGCATTTGAGCCACGTGTTACAGCAGTGTAAACGCATCTGTCACCTCAAGATACTTCTCTCACTCACTCATTTTCTGGAACCGCTTAAATCACACTAGGGTCATGTGTACCCAGAGCCTGTTTAGGGGTCAATGGGCGCGAGGCAGTGACTCACCCTGGGCGGGGCGCCAGACACACACACACACACCCCCATTCACTTACACACCCATATCTAAGGTCAATTTAAAATCCCGAATTTACCAGACGCGCATGTCTTTGGACTTTGGGAGAAATCAGAGACCCCGGAGGAAACCCGCACCACCACGCGGAGAACATGCAAGAGAACTCCTCAAGATACTTTCTACAGCCAAATCTCCCCCTAGTACTGTGATGATGCCCCCTGCCGTTCTACTCACGGAAGAGACCACCTTTCAGACTAAAGTCACTTAATACAGCATTGCTGCCCTTTCAGTTCTTCTGATCTGAGTTTATCATCTGAGTTTAATTTTAATTCTGTAGCCCACTTAACTCAGTTAAAGTATCAGTTTGGTTAAACCTAACCTCACCTAGTCGTTTTTCACCACCTGGCTGTCTTGTAAACACTGACTGTGTCGAGCTGCAAAGTTGTGCTTTTATTTTAAATAGAACAGAAAAATGAGGAGCACCGCAGGTGATTGTTGTATAAGAGCTGATTTGCATATTCGCCTCACAGTAATTGGTTTTAAATCTGGCTGATTAGAGATGCATTTGAGTACGGAGTGTAAACGCATGTGGCTAAAATCTTACGAGGATACGTACGGTCACTGTTTCACAGCTTCGACAGTCCTGAGCAATCGAACAAAAATTGATTTAGCGCAGTCTGCGGCAGGAAAGGACCATAAAAGATACTGAATGTCCATTTCTCTGGCTTGGAGACATCATGGAAATTAAGTATTTAAGCCAAAGAACCTCTCTGTTTAAGCACCAGTTTAAAATAAATATGGGTACAATATATATATTGTTGCCTGTTGACCAAAGCCTCATCTCTCCATTTTTATTTATTATTTTTATCTTTATATAATTTGTTATTCATAATTCACACATCAACACGTCAAAATTTCATCATTAATGGACCAATAAATATGCTTCAGAACATCTTAGAAAAACAACTTGTAATATTAACTTAAATGAAGAGATTTTTATTATGTATTTTTATTATGAAGTTCTTGGTTTTATCCTAATGGCTACAAAGTATTTTTCTGGTCAGATGTAAAACCTGAAAACAGCCACGACACTGTTTAAAAGCAGTTTGTATGTGCCGAGAGTGAATTATTGAATTCTTGGAGGAGACAATTAAGTCCCCCATAAACAGTGAGCGGGACATGCCAGCCTCGCTTCTGCTAAATCTACATGTATGTTTTTGTATAATACGCTTATGCATACTTGGGAACTTGAACAATTATGGGAAGGAACATGAATGCACACACACAAACACAAAAATGAAAATGTGGACTTCGGGACAAGCTATTTGTTTCCTTTCCATGCATTTAACGACCCACACACATACAGAAATCCTAACTTCTAACTTAACCACCCATGTAAAGGTTTACACTGACCAATCAAAACATTACAACCACCTCCCTGATATTGTGTAGGTTCCCCTTGTACTCCCAAAACAGATCTGACTTCTTGAAGCATGGACTATACAAGCCCTCTGAAGGTGATCTGTGGTATCGTTGGCAGTTTAGGTCTTCAAGGATCTCACTAGTGTGTCCAACACACTACACAGATGCTTGAAGTTTTGAGGTTTGAGGAAACACTCAAGTTTCAGGACAGTGTGACAGTTCTAAGTGCTAAAATCTTTAGGGAGCAGTGCAAGTAGATAAGATAGATCATCTGGAGAGGTGATGCTCTCTGAATAGATAGGTCTTCAGGAGGTTTTGAAGATGGAGAGGGATTCTGCTGCTCTGGCCATCTTTGGCAGCTCATTCCACCAGCGGGGAACCAGGAATGAGACCAGTCTGGACTGGGTTTGCCTTGTGTGTAGGGATGGCAGAGCCAAATGATGTTCCCTGTAAGAGAGGAGGGAGCGAGTAGGAACATAAGGCTGAATGATAGGATTAAGGTAGCTGGGTGCAGACCCAGATGTCACTCTGTAGGCAAGAGTTAATGACTTGAATTTATTTCAGGCAGACATGGGTAGGCAATATATGTCAATTAGCAGTGGGATGACATGCTACCTTTTGGGTTGGTTAAAGACCAGCCGAGCTGCTGCGTTCTGAACCAGCGTTGAAGGTGTTATTGTACAAACTGAACCACTAGGAGGGCACTGCAGTAATCAAGATGAGAGATCGAGCCATCCATGTGGTGTAAAAGAAAACATGATTCATCAGACCAGGTCACCTTCTTCCATCACTACATGGTGCAATTCTGATGCTTGTGTTGCCATTCAAGGCACCTTCTGTGATGGACACTTCCTTGGACCATTTTTGGTAGGTACTGACCACTGCATACTGGGAACCTCTCACAAGACCCGTTGTTTTGAAGATGCTCTGACCCAGCTATCAGAATTTGGCCTTTCTCAAAGTCATTCAGATCCTTTCATCCATTTTTCCTGATTCCAACACATCAACTTCAAGAACTGACTGTTCACTTGCTGTCTAATATACAATAGGTTCCACTGTAATGAGATAATCAATCTTTTTCACTTTACCTGTCAGTGATTTTAATGCCGTGGCTGATTGGTGTATAGCGGTGGATTAAAATCCATGCGTTTGAAAAGCCTTCCATTGACCACTGATCCTCAAATTACATCTGATGCTCCATGTACACTGGTGATGGAATGGTGGATTTCAATAAAGACTTCAAGAAAGTGCCATACATGCTTTTGTATCCACATGGGTCTGAAATTGTCTGTGCTCCAGGGACACAGAAGCCATTCCAATTAAATGGGTACAAAGAGGGTGTAGAAAAGCCTTTTTACAGAATTACTGTCTTTTTATGTTGCTTGAAGGACTTTGAGGAAGGCTGGTTTACACTGTACTATAACTTACTAGATTCTGTGTTGACAGTTTGCTATAAATGCAATGAAACACATATGTAGTGTTATATTTAGCAAATTAGTAGCCCAGTTTGAAATTGGATGATCAGGTTATTACCATTAGAAGCAAAGATTAATTCTCTCTAGCTGACACATTAGTAAGTGTTATTTCTTCCACAGTATTTCCCAACTCTGCTCTGCATTTTAGTGCTTTCCATGATTCAACTCGCTTCAGCTCAGACTACAGCTCAGTAAGGTGATGTTAATGAGCTGATAAGATGGATCAGGTGTGTAGAGCGGTAGGTTGCCAAAACCAGGTTTGGGGTTGTAGATCAGGTACTATATATATGTGTGTGTGTGTGTGTGTCTCTGTATATATATATATATATATATACACATTGAGTGTTTTATGTCAGTATTGTTACTGCCTCCTTTGTTACTGCAGAAGGTCATACAGTGTAAGCACTTGGATATGAGGATATTTGATCATCTATTGTATTTTTTTAATCCTACTGTATGTAAATAATACAATAAAAAGACAAATGCTACAAGGTAAAGGACATTCCACACACACACACACACCCACACACACACACACACAGATTCTATAAAAAGTCAGTAACTATCCAGACAGAACAGAACAAGTATTGAGGTTTTTTTTTTTTTAATTAATTAAGGGTTAGGAGGTTGATTAGGGTGAAGTTTTCAGGGGTCTGTTATGTCAGGCTTCGATGGAACAGTTTAAGAAATCAATTCTGTAGCTTTTTTTGATAATTATATTACATATTTATATTTTTATATCCCATATGTAGCAATAAAGCACAATTTCATATTATTATTACGTATTTACATATCTATATTACATATTATTGAAAATAATATGTACAACTGTCAGAAGACTTAACATAACTAGACCAAATGTCTGGAATGAAGCAGTCAGTGAGGTTCTTACATATCATGCAGTGATGCTTGTGGAGATCACAGATGTTGCTGGTTGTTTGGAGGAAGGTATAGATAAAGGTGGCCTGAGGAGATGATGAATCATCTCAGGGATCATCCTCTTTTTGATGGCCCTCGATAGCTACTTACTGTCATGATTACCACAGTTTGCACTATTTTGAGGTTGCGACTGACTAACTGTCATTTCAGATGTATTTGTGAATGCGCATCTGTTGAGGTGAGGTAAAAACAGCGGGGCACATTTGTGACAATGTTACAATTTGTATTTCAACAGCTGTTAGGGAAGATGAGAATTTCTAGGCAGGGAAGATGACTGTCAGTAAATGGAGGACTGGGCCCCATTTCCTCTCAAAGGACATTCTAAACAACATTGTAGGGCAGCCTCGTTTCAGTGCCACTTACATATGAAGAAATCATTCAGTGTGAGGTAGGAAGGGAGGGGATGTTACTAAATCGAGCAGCAAACATTTACTTTTTATTATAGATATTTTAACCTAGGTCATAAATGTGGCTGACTGGAATGTGTTTGTTTTGGTACATCTGTATTTGCATGTTAGGTTCAGAATGTGGCTTATTTGCAATGTTTTTGAGGACCTCAATTTACAGAACCAAACAACTGGGTGTTTGTAACATGTCAAGATCAGTGAGGACAAAGAAACTGCAGAGTAATCCGATGTGTTATTGAAAGGTAATGTTTTTATACATAAGCTAAAGCCACCACCATACTTCATGTTCATTCAGTTTAATAGTTGTTTTGAATATAATTCAACAAAACATAGTAGCAGAATATGACAGCATGCGTCTTAACTTCAACTTGGAAATGATTGTATTGATTCTATGTATTTATTGATGTTAACACATTCAAGGACGGACTTGCAACACTGCAGTTATTGACAGCAATATAGCAGCATTTTGGGCCTTATTGTCTGGGAATGTTTGTTATTTGTGAATTAAAGAATAACATTTTACAAATCCATAAGATTTATACATTATAATAGATAATATATTAAAAAAGAGAATGGATTCCAGAGATGATTTAGAATTGTTGTTTTCTTACATTCTTACATACTTGTTTTGATGTTTGCTGTTACACCAGTGATTATGAATTTGCTGTCACGTTTTTGGTTTTGCTGTTTTGTGTGTGTGTGTCTGTGTGTGTGTTGTTAAGTTACTGAAATGCCAAGGTCCCATTCATAAGCCCAGCAGAGTTATAATGGTGCGACAATGCTGCCATCATGTGGTGAATCTCGGCACTGCGGAACAAACAACGACCAGGTCCTGAATTGAGTCTGTTTTGTCAAATGCAGTTATAATTTTACATGTTAAAAATCTGAATTTCAGAGGGCTGATTAATTTAATATTAACCTTATTTACTTAAGGTATTTCTTATTTTGATAGTAAGAAGAGATGTGTAAAATGTGTGAAGTGCTCTTGTAAATTCGTCACTTTCCAAAGTCTCCTCAATTCATCAAAACACGTACATTATTTCAGGTTTAGTTTAAATTCATAATTTATTGTACAATCATCGTTGGGCGCATCAAAAATGGCATATAAACACAAAAGATCTTACTTTTTCAGGGGGAAAAACAGACAACGTTTTATTCGGCAACTTTAAAAAAAAAAAATCAATAGTACTCAAGGCGTCAGACACTGGCTTAAAAAATCAATTTTGGACTCCTTGCTTTAAAGAGTTTAAAATGGTCACTTTTCACATTTCCATTTCAAGAAAGTTGCCTCCGTTTAAACTGGTTTTATTCAGTGTCCATTTCTTACCTGTCCAAAAACGTTCTGTTTCTGACTTAAAGTTTTAATAAAAACCGGTCGATGAAATTTGAAATGGACAGAACAAACAAATAATGAGGTTTTGATTCTCTCGAAAACCTTTAACACTTCTGGTACTTTTACTACAAACATAATCATTGACATTTTAGCAAATAAATTATTAAGAAAAAATCCACTTATATTTTGGAAACATTCTTGTTCGCCAAGTGCTTCCTTTTGTAAAGAAATTCTCAAAAAACGTTTCTTAACGTTTACCACCCGAAACATCTTCACTCTAGAAGAATAGTTGGAAGTTCTTGTTTAAGGGCGAGCGTAAATATTTCTCAGATAGTGGAGATGTTCTGCTCGTGTCCACATGTTGCAAAAAGTATTTAAAGCCATGTCAGCAAGTTTCTCCAAGTCTTTCTCCAGGTCACCAGGACCAGGGCTGCGCGTGCGGCAGGCTGGAGCTGCTGATGGTGGTGCTGAAGTGGACAGGCTGGAAGTGTTGGACCCCAAATGGAAACTGTAGTCCAGTGTGAAAATGGCCCATGAGGTCTTGGGGTTTGACCCCACATGGGGCATGGTCCCTCAGCAGAACCGGCACGGCGAGCTCGCGGCCTCTCTCAGCCCGCTTCATCTTGTACCTGTGGTTCTGGAACCAGATCTTGACCTGTGTGGGCGTGAGGCGCAGGCTGTGGGCCAGGTGTTCCCTCTCGGGTCCGGACAGGTACCGCTGCTCCCTGAAGCGCCGCTCCAGCTCGCAGGTCTGGGCTCTGGAGAACAGCACCCTCCTCTTCCTCATCCTCCTCTTCCTCTCGGGCTCGTCCGGACTCCCGCCCTCCTCCACCTCCGCGCGCTCTCCGGAACCTGCCGTTCCGGAACGGACTGAGGATAAACACCGCGAGATTATTAAGCAAATTCAGTCAGTTTAAAGTAAATACAGTCCACTGTAAAGATCTACACACTGTTTAGATCTCCAATAATTGTAATTAAAGCTTATTTTGTATGTCATTCTAAAGTTATGTTTGCCAATAGAACCATTGGATGACAATTAATAATAGCAATATGATAAATTTCCTCCGGGATGAATAGTTTTTAATATGTTTAGCATTTTTATGCACTTGGAAAATAAAATACCTAATAAAATACCTATACCAAATTATTTTCCTCACATGTACTATCTATCTATCTATCTAAAACTTTAATTTACTAAATTTACATATCAACCTGAGATCAATATAGCCCTATACACACACACTTTATATACATATATATACTTCCGAATAAGTTTTTATATGAACTTACATGGGTATTGATAAGCATCCGAGGTTCTCTTCCACAGTGAGTCTCTTGTGGAGGACTGTGTCCCTGTTTCTGATTGACTCCGAGAAGCTCCGGGTGGATCCTCATCTTCAGTGTCTTCTGCTGCAAGCTCCTCCTCATCATCATCATCCACATCTCTAAGGTTCAGAATATCCCTCACAGAGAAACCCATTTTACTCATCCTCACAATATGTATGTATGTGGGCAGAAGTCCTCGAGTGACCCAGATCCTGCCAGGTCCGTCCAGCTCGAGTCTGCTGGCAGATCCAATACTTTTCCAGTAAACGGAACCGAAGGGGAAAAGTCCTCTGTGCTGATCTGAGAGCGTTTCCTTATCCAGTGAGCGTTTGTTGTGTAGCCAGAGAGGAAGATGTTGACCAGAGTGACCCCATCCCCACACTGATGAAGGCTTTAAGGTCGCTGGAGCATCAGAACGTGCAGCCTAAAAAAGCAGAGCTGAGGGCGGGTCTTTGGAGTCAAGAGGATGAGCCGTTGTACTTTAGTTTTTTAATGTCTCTCTAAATCACTGAGCTTCACAGCATCCAGCTTTGGTGGATCCAATCTACAGTGTGTGTTGCATGATGTGACCCAATCAGAAAGGCACTGAGGGTTGATTTGGCCTCGGATTTACATATCAGAAGTGTCTACTGCATAAATTTAAAGCTATTGTAGCTAATAATTAGCTTCGGAAAAAAAGAATAAAAAATGCAATGGGTTGGGGACATTATATAGGGCTGGTAATGGACTGTCTGCTCCAGAATGAGATGTGTTTTTGAAATGGCAAGTGGGCAATTTATGGAAACCTTTTAGGTCAATATTTTGCTACGGGATTAAGTCGAGTGGCATAAACATCACGAGCGACCTGCGAGGAGAAGAACAAAAGCCTGTTACCGACCTCACTTATGGGTGCCTGCTGGCAAATGGACCTCATATGATCCGGGTTGTTGATACTTCAAGCTCATCTTAAGTGCCGTTTTCGTTCGCCACGATCTCACACCCTGGATGGTGCTGATGGGATAAAGCTTGTCTGGACTGGTCTCGCTGCTTCGCTGATTTACATATTCATTAGACTGTAATGGATAAAATGGATGTAATGGATATAAAAATATATATAATTAATATTTATATTTTATATATTTAATCT
>JBBPCZ010140471.1:0-20522 GCA_037974445.1 Brycinus macrolepidotus | reverse complement strand
CCCCCCCCCCTATAAAAGGTTTGGAACTTTGTTTTAGAAAGACAGTGATACATAAGGATGAGTTGCACGTTTCAGATTTGTTTAGGTAACAGCTTTTCAAGCACTGATCAAAAAGTCTTTAAGAAAGTGAAAACCATGTAGTCAGTCGGGTTTGTCTAAACCTTTGACTGGTAGTGCATGAATGAAGAATGATAAATGAGAAATTTATCATCACAGAAATTACCGGCCATTCCACATTGCCTGTATTACTGTAGCTGATTAAAGACACGGGTGAATGTATTGCGAGCAAATGGATATAAGTAACTCACCAAACAGGGGTCGGCTTCGATTACTGCACCCATCAGCCTGAGGGAATATAAACCACTGTTAGACTCCTGTACAGCAAAACACAGCTGGCTTAGAGTCACCTGATATCATTTCATGTCTTTTGTACTTTTCTAGGACTAGAAACTCAAGGTGAACTGTAGGTGGGTTCTAAAGTACAGTAACTAGTTACATATACTTGTGTACAATTTTAATGCATGTATACATTTCGAAGTATTTTTTTCAGTGGAAATATACTTGCTTTCATTAAGTCTTGGACTAAATTACAGAACCAGTGATGAATCATTATTGGAAGCTATTTGATGTTAATTTTGGTGCACACACATATAATATTGTATAATCTCTACAGAAAAACACTGCTAATAAAATGGGACACTCTGGAGTAGCCACACATGACAGTAAGGTCACCATGCCCAATGCTAAGTGGCACTTAGAGGGGTATAAAGCCCCCCAGCATTGGGCTGTGATCAGTGGGACTGTGTTCTCTTGAGTTATGGAGCTCCATCCACCACCTTTGGGATGAGTTAAAGTTTGTGATCCAGAACTAACCATCCAACATCAGTACCTGACCTCACTAATGCTCTTGTGGCTGAAAGCAATCAAATCATCACAGAAATGTTTCAACATCTAGTGTGAAGCCTTTATAGGACAGTAGAAGCTGATTCTGCAGCAAAGGAGGTAGAAACGTCTTATTAATATCCTTAACTTCAGAAGAAACATGATGAGCTAGTGTCTAGAAACATTTGGACACATTTGCTGTTGCACTTTTAAGCTTTAGTGCTTTATTTTGGACCAAAGGGATCCCCCCAAAAAAGAAAAATAGTCAAATAAACTTCAGTTCCTACACTGATGTATGTTGGATGTAATGAGAAGTTACACTGCAGTTCTATAGGGATCTCAGTACTGGTGGAGATTTTGATTTAATACTCTTTTCTGTTCTACTCTTCAACATGAGCCATTACAATACATTTATCTGAGCATGGTTTTACTCGGAGCAGAATCAAAGCAATAGTTATCAGCTCTTCTCCGACATGCTGGAATCTTCATGGACTCAAATATGAAGTCAGATTTCCTCTCTGACACTGCAAACACAGTATCATGTGAAGTTTTCTACATGGCTGCTAAATCATTTCATTATGTGCGATATCTTATTACGTGCGATAGTCTTACCACATGAAATATCACTACTTAAGTCAATATAACTGATCTACTACTGATGTCTACTATGTGCAGTAACAAAATTCACTTAACTGTAAGTTATTTATCTATAGTATTTATGCCCAGCATTTGTGTATATAGCATAGTGTACTTCATATTGAAGATTTTCTCAGGGCCGGCGTCAGAGCGGATCTACCGGTGTGGCATCTAACTGACTATGGGGGGGCACTATCGATCGTGAACTATATTCATATGGGTGCTGGAGCGTGTGTAGGGGGGCACTGGATTTTCTACAGATTTTTTATTGGATTTATTTAGACTTTATATTTGATAATGTTCTTGTCTGTGTATGTGTGTGTGTGCGGTCTTAACATAACCAGTTTCCTCTGGAATCAATAAAGTTTTATGATTCTGACTCTGATTTACAAACACACGCCTGAACCAAGTGAACAGCAGGCCAGATCCTGTTCATGAACAGAGTAGAGTCTTCACTCACTCTGAGGTGCTCGTCTTCTCGGAGAAAACCCTGAGGATGAAGTCAGACTCGTTGTTGGGGTCGAATGTGGATGGGACGATGACATACTCCCCCGGGCTCAGACAGAAACGCTCTGTCACCTCTCGCAGGTTAATGTAGGACTTGCAGCGGGCCTTGGAGGCCGTGTACACGAAAAAATCTTTGGGAAGGTGCTGCGTGTTTCCATGCATCTGGGACAGAGATGCAGACCGGAGAACACAGATCAAAACTATAGTAATAGTATAGTAAATATAAATATATAGTAAAAATAGTAAATATATTTAAAATAGTAAATATAAACTTTTTATCACTTTTGTTATGCAATGTGTTTTGTTATGTAACATATATACATTTCAGACTGACTTCTAATCTTAAATGTGATGTAATTTAAAAGTATTATTTATTATTTTATTAAATGATTATGAGAAGTTGAGTTTATTTATGTCAGTATAATATTTTAGATGACAGTTTACACAAATACATTTTTAAGTTACTGTGTACAATGTGATTCAAAAAACTATGGCTGGTTATGTGACAATAAAACACAAAATCCATCCAGACAGAACCGAATCTCACAGCAAAGGTAAAAAAAAAAAAATAGCTGGCTACATGGATGGATGGATGGATGGATGGACGGACAAACAGATAGACAGACAACCAGACAGATAGATAGATAGACAGAGAAATAGACAAACAGAGAGATAGATAGATAGATAAATAGATAGATAGATAGATAGATATTACAGCTCTGACATGATGAGAAAAAGATCAGCTCTTTCAGTCGTACCTCCTTTGGAACCTAAGTGATTAAAAAGAGGATAGAATATCAGTGACAGCGTCCCATTTCTTAAATGAAACCTCTGAAATAGACAAGATTTTACTTTATTGATGTTGACACAAGAGGCACTAATAGGGTCATATGTGTGATTAATACCAGCTGATACCACCGACTCAACTATAACTGGTTTTAGCATTGAAAGGAATAAAAGTTTTCTTCTTCATCCCTACATTACTGTCAGTGGGTACCACTGTTTATTAACTCCTATAAACCTAGACTCATGATTCGGTTATTAACCTCATATTTATGAATTAGTGATTTGTAGATGTAGGTCTACAGACCTTCAAGAGGTGAACCCTGGCCTACCTCATAGATTGCGAACCCAATGGTGTGCAGTGTGGCTCCCTGGCAGCGTTCTCTCCTCCGGCCCTTCTGCATGAGTGCCACCACCACGGTGCAGCCCTTCACCCCGTGGTCCGGCTCATCATCGTCCTCCTCAGTCAGACGCAGCCGATACTGAGGGTTTGTCCAGAATGTGTCTGTGCCACAGGGGACAGAGAAAGGTAAGATAGATAAGAGATAAGATAAGATAACCCTTTTTTAGTCCCACAGGTGGGAAATTTGCTTTATCTCTTGTGCAGTATTTCAGGTACAGTATTACTGTGTGCAACGTGCAATTTTTTCTGGTGTATTACTACTGTTTCTTTTTCATGCCTGCTGCTACCAGGCACCTGAGGATACTCCAGTGTGTACATACATATATATCCACTGTGTTCATATATATATTTATATATATATATATATATATATATATATTCTGTTCTATATATATTCTATTGTTTATGCTGCTTCCACTTTCTTCTTTTGTACTGCCCACTTTGCTACTGTAACAAAGCAAATTTCCCACCTGTGTGACTAATAAAGTGTTATCTTATCTCATCTCACTGTATGCATGTACACAGCTGAGATGACAATAAAATTTACTTTGACTTTGACTTTGATTTTGAGTTGACAGTCACAGACTGTGGTCCATCTGTATCATTTGCCTCTTTACTCTGTTTATTATTGGCCAGGACCTCCAAAAGACCACCAGTGAACAGGCACTATTTGGGTGGTGGATCGTTCTCAGCACAGCAGAGACTATGACATGATAGTGGTATGTTATTGTGTGTGTGTGTGTGTGTGTGTGTGTGCTGAACAGAGTGGATCAGAGTAGATCAGGAGTCCTGATCATTAAGAAATGGAGTAAAGGTACAGTACAGTTTGTTAATATAAACTACAAAATGCACCTGTATGATTAGTGGAGCTGATAAAATTGACAATGTGTAGATAAAATATAGATGTACCCAATGAAATAAAAAGGATTGTTGGTGTATTTATTTTGCGTAATAACCATTCAAATGTACTTGAGTGCCAACATCACAGGTATAAAGCCATAAAGTGTTTGGAGAATGGCTTTGTTGCTAAGGTGGCACTTTTGCCAGTTGTTCCTTCATATTTGCAGTTTTTACAAAAAATGGACAGTGCGTGCAGCATAATATGGTGAGTTTGGATGACAAGATCATGAACTCCACCTGGGAAATTCCTGCAACCCCCAGCAGAGCAGCCCCTCACCCAGCGGCCCTCGTTCACAGACACAGTCCACTTTAGCATCTCATCATCCTGCAGGGCGTCTGGGGTCAGGTTACAGATCTCCAGCTTAGTGAAGGTCTGCTGGAACTCCTCAAAGCCCATCCTGATGGTAAAGAGAGGTGGACACCAAGCACAGTGAGAGAGGTTTTAGCACTTTATGTATTAGTTTGCAATTGACATAAGTTGTGTGATACCAGTGCAATGTTAAAGCTGTTAAGGCCTATGACAAGTCATGGTTTAACTTATTGTACCATGAAAACTGTTTACCATGGTAGTAAATGGGTTCTTGCTGTAAAAACACAACACGACATTACGATTAGAGATGGCATATTTGTATTGATGAGCATTGGTATCAGGCTGATCATAGCAGGAAATGCTGGACTGAATACCAGAGGGAAAAAAGAATGAGAGAATGAAGAAAGAATGAGAAAATAATTAATCCTTATAACACACCCCAACCTATATTTTTAAGTATCTAAAGCATATAAAAAAATACATTCCAAGGCCAGTCTGTTACTGATTTATGTCCTTTGACCAGCTGTATCTTAAAGTCTAGCTCTAGAATCAGAAGACTAACCAGAACTCCCCTGCCTCAGCAGGCTCCAGTCTCTTCCTGTCCTGCTCAGAGGTAGCTAGAGTTGTCCAGTCACTGGTCTTGCAGGAGGGGGGAGGAGTGACCCCCCAGGGGTCCCGCAGACGGACCACACGAATACGTGTGTCCCTGCCATCCTCTTGTTGACCCTGCCACACAATAAAGCAGTCATGTAAAACATTCCGGCTTCATTAGGAGGTCTGAGAATGGCTAGGGTATTTTAAGAGCAGCTTTCAGAGGAACTTCTGTTGTGCTGAATTCAGCTTTCATACTTATCATGCTCAAACATACCAGATTTGACAAGTTAGCTCATTATCAAGGACATCAGGAAAGTATTTTCCCCTGATTTTTTACCTGCTCTACTGCAGTGACTGAGTAGGCATGACCTCTTACAAGGCCTGTGTTAGTTTTGGTTTCACTTGCAGTTGGAACCAAAGCCTGAGAAGGAGAAGATAGAAGAGAATATAATGCAAAGAGTGAATGAATAAAAAAGTGAAATTAACAACAAAATAGTAAATGCTAAAAACATGGCCAACTATGACAAAGTTGAGAATAAAGTTGGCCCACACTTTATCCCCTTATATCAAATGTATTTCATTTCAAGACATGTTTGATATTTGCTCCTTTAGTTTCAAGTAAAGTGGCCCCTTACAGTCACACAGGGGCAACGCCCTAACCACTAGGCCACCAGCCATCCCATGTTTACTCTGGAGGTACAATGTTAATGTAGCTAATGGATGAAAACTTATAACCCACCAGTTAGTACTGTGAGATCTGCATGCCTATATCATCACACATCACACTTGTGCTAAACCACAATGAATTGCAAATAGACTTGCTAATGTATGACATACTGTCATTTAAAAAAATAGAAATACAGTAGTGTCATAGAAGCAAAGCAACAAAGATTAATTTTATGCTAATAGTGCCCCCCTGTGGAGACTCTTCAGCCTGCTAAAAGTAAGCGTGTGAGTGAGTGAGGTCCATGAGGTGTGTCACATCTAATACAAACAAAAATACTAGTAGCGAGAGGAGACACATGAGCTACATTCCAAAAGCTAGACTGTGGTTTACGTGCTGCTTTTCTAGACTGCTACATTATCAAAGGCTGTTCCAATCAGACAGATTCTTTGCTATTCAGAAATGGAGCTTACAGTCCGGTGATTTTCTAGAATGCTACCATTGTGCCAAATGTCTGACCTAGCTTACTATAATTTACACTGATGGTATTTTGTCTATAAAGTGGTAGACTGTTCCATTTTGAATTACACAAGCATTCTTCACAGGACAGTGCTACTGAGGACCCAACTTTCTCAGCTGCAGCCTAGCTATTGGAACACACAGCCAATGTCACCATATGAAGTATAGCACCTTCCTGTGTAAAGGCCTGCTAAATGTGAACGAGTGAGTGAGTAAGTGAATTAGAAACCAGGTCCATGAGATGTTTTGCGTCCAAAAACGATGCTTTGAGTTGGCTTCTGTTACTGTTTTGAACTACACAGTGTCCCTTTGCCCAATTTTGTAGCCCCCTATTCTCATTTCAAGCTGGAAACTTTATTCAGATGCAGTATATCAAGCAAAAGAAAAAGTCACTCAAGAGTAGATCTCCCTGTCTCAAACAATAATAAAAATAAAATGAGGGGTCAACACACATCTATGGAGCAGCCCATGAGAGAACCTCGGTCCAAGGCTTTCCTCATGATGTTGTACATCTCTTTGGGTGCATCTTTGATCTCATAAAACTCTGTCACTCCTCCAGTAAAGTCTTCCATGGCCTCCAGTGTGTTTCCTCCCTTCAAGGCTTCATAGGAGCCATGCAGTCTGGGACCAAAAACCAAATATCTCATGATAAATGCATCCTTGTAATGATCTTCTAGACCAATCTAGCAACAGAAAACTTTTTTTAATAGAAATCCATGAATCTACAGGGTTCTGCTCTTAGTTTGTGCCTACTTGGTCCAAACAGTGACCTAATGCCAGACTGTGTTCCATGGTAACATGACTGGTATTAAAATCCGCATTTTATGTTACCATTAAAGTAATAAGAAAATGTGGATGGTACATCTGAAACTCACTTGGCATAGGCTTTCTCCAGAAGAGCACTCCAGAACTCATTTTTATTACCAGACCTGGTAAACACCAAACGGTTGTTGCATGTGGGTAGTCGATCATCCACAACGACATCCACCCACTCGCCATAACGCCAGAACTTTAAGAAAAAAGAAAGAGTGGATTTAGACTAATTATTGTCAAAATCACCAACTTTTGGCTTAAAGTTCCAGACTCATTGTGGGAAAGAGAACACTTTGTGAAAAGCATAGTTCATACCTGGAAGCCAAGGTGGGTAATTTTGGTCCAGAAAGTAAAAATGTTGATTTTGTTCCAACTGCCTGGCTTCAATATTTTACTTTCTGGACCTAAACTAGCCCCCTCTGCCTGGAAGTGGATCATACCTGGAAGTGGAAAATGCCAGCATAGTTCTCAGTGAAGCTCTGGTCTGGAGGAACGACTCGGTACAGAAGGGTTTCATTCAGAGTTAGGCAAGCAATGGCAGCCAGAAGCCAGCAATCTCCTGCAGAAGATAAGAATAAAAGTAAATGTAGACCTTCTATGAACACAGTAAATAAGGTAAATAATTGTCAACTGCCCCTTTCTCCATTCATCACTGGTCAGTTTCTGACCACAGGACCCACTGTTGACCAGAACACAGTAGTGACACTTGCATGGTAGTGGTACGGTAGTGTGTGTCACACTGTTTTGAGAATATCAATACAGTACACTATGTCCTTAACTGTGTGTTTATGAGGGTGTAAACTGAATGCAGACAAGGAAATGAACCCATTTTCAGGAAACTGAACAGTTTTTAACTTACAGGATATCATTTCATTTAAAAAATGAAGCTCTGTCGCATTATATAATTCACATAGTTGTTTAGCTTACTATAATTTAAATCAATGAGTGAGTAAGTGAGTTGCAAACCAGGTCCATAAAGTGCTTTGCATCCAAAAATGCTTTAAGATGGCTTCTATTACTATAATATCAGGCGCAGTAGTGTTATTGGGATTTTAACTCATGGGTTAGGGTTAGGGTTAGTCCCACCACTAAAAAATATTCAGCCAAGGGCAACTCTGTAGTCAGATATTGACTAAAAAGTAGTCTAAAAGATGGACTAAAAGATGGTTAATACAAACAGTGCATGGGCTATAGTGTCAAGGAAGGTGGAGCTAAGGGGATGGGGCTCCAATAAAGTGACCTGCTAGCATATTTCACCATCAAAATAGATGACATTTAGAATGAACCCTCATACAGGATGGTTTGTCAAGGGAAAGGCCAAGTCTTTTGATCCTGGAGAAAAAGTTACCATGATGGATGCAAACTGAACATCTTAAACTTGGGACACCTTTCTTCTTTTAGCACACTGTACACACATAAATGACCGACATTCATTCTGCTGGTGTCTCAATGCCAGATACGCAAGTTCCCCAAAGAACCGGACCTCTATAGTACTGTACAAGTGCTGAGGTAAACATGATTTAAACCCTTTGCGTGGCCTGGCGCGCAAAGCCCGTGAAACAGGACACCCATCTGGCACGGCTAGCTCCACTGATGTTGCCTTGATTAAGACGAAGATGATTTTCGCAGGGCATCTGTGGCTCGTAACCGGGCTATTTTTGCGTGATGCGTTATACGGTGGGAGGGCAGGGTCCAGTGGGCTCACTCTCGTCAGCGGACAGTCTGAAAACAGATGCTGTCGGGGTGAGGTTACAGAGTGCTTCTCTTGTGTACATTTGGCTCCCCGTGTGTTCCTCCACAAACTTTTCTCACCCCTTTCTCACACACTTGGCCCTGTCAGCCTGCCCAGTCTTGTGATGTCGCTGGATTCTATGGCTGCTTGGTCGGCTCATTCAGCCCTGGCATGCCCAGTAACACCTGGCTTTGTGTCATAAGGGTCAGGATTTCACAACTGGCCTCAGGAAGAGCTGCAGAGCTCCAGCTGTCAGTGCACATCAAGCTTTGAGTTCTTGAGAGAAAAAGCAATGTGGCCTCTGCTACCCTAATATGTAAATGATTCTCATTTTCAGTGAAATAAAACATTGTCATTTGGACACATATACACACTATCAGAAAAAAGGTCCATTTTAGTCCCCCCCCCCCATAGTTCAAACAACATAACTGTACCATTTAAAAGTACAGCATGATCAATAGGGCTCAGTTGTTTGCCTTCAGTTGTTTTTGAAGGTACATTATATTCACTTTTCCATATGAATAGAGCATATTCATCTTTTCCATAATTTAACATTTTTTAGAAAGAAAAAGAACAGACTGAAAATAGGTTGTATGGAGTCAATGTAACTTAAAAAAATAATAGTGTAATGGAATATGGAATTACGCTCCCTAGCTGAAGATACTGAAGCGACAGTGACTGTAGTCTGAAAAGTATGTTTTTTTCTGACAGGGTACAGACTGTCCTCCCAGATCCACTTACACAATGGTTTGGAAAAATATCTGACCAAATTGACTTTCCTCCTTGCTCTAAATGTATCTGGGCATCCAATCTTTGATGCCTGAATGTTTCTTCATAATATTTTGCACTGGAGCTACAAGGCTAATGAAGATAATTAGTAATATACTAGTGAAGTATTCACCACTAATCAGCACTGTGCAAACAGCACATGCATTAATCATCACGCTTGTCTCATACTGCATTAAGACAAGTCAAGTAATTTCAAATAGACTCACTCATGAAGTTTCAGACTGTATGACATACCATTATCCATAGAAAAGACAAAGTTAAAAAAAAAACCAACTGAAAAATCCAGCTTCGACCAGCATGAACTCTGTAATGGTCTAAGCTGGTTAGTACTGGTCGGGTACTGGTTTAGCTGGTCACCTAAGGTGGTAATGGTGAGTGATCAGCACACCAACATCCAAAACACAACATATGCTGGTCTGTGCTGGTTTTTATAGCAGAGCAGCCATTGAAGCCATACTGGTACTTCTGTACACTTTTATAGATCATGGTATGTTATATATAGTATATACAGTGTCAGAAACCATGATACAGAGTCTGTTTGGGATTACTTAACAGCTCGACATGGTTTGAATAAGTGTGTGATGATCTAGGATTGCAGTTTGTCCCATTGCATATAAGCTTAAAATTAATATTGTAAGCTTATACTGCATTGCTGCTCAATGCTGTATAAGCTTACATTGTCTCTCCATTCTCTTTCCGTCTCTCTCTCTCTCTCTCTCTCTCTCTCTCTCTCTCTTTCACTATGGCTCTCTTTTTTATGAAATTAAAAAAAAGGGGGGCATTTGGCAGACGCCCTTATCCAGAGCGACTTACAGTCATTAGTTACAGGGACCGTCCCCCTGGAGACACTGAGGGTTAAGTGTTTTGCTTAAGGACACAATGGTAGAAGGTGGGGGGTTTGAACCTGCAACTCTGTGGTCAGTGGGTTCACAGGCAAGTGTTTTACCCACTAGGCTACTACTAGTCATACTGGTCAAGCAAATGCTCTATGAGCAAAAGTGCATTGTTTTCAACTTTCAAACTGTTATAAAATGCCACTTTATTTCAGAGATTACACGTTACCAGTTATTTTAGAAGCTGTTACAAGCTGCATGACAGTGGTTTGTGTGCTCTGGTAGCTCGGTACTGAGAAACCCTGGCGTGTACTAAAGAGGTGATCCATTTTTGCTCACAGAGCATTTGGCCTGACCAGTATGACTGTAATTTCACAATCAAGAGAACCAGAGTGAGAGAGAGAGAGAGAGAGAGAGAAATGGAAAGAGCATGGAGAGACAAAGACATAGTGAGAGAAAAAGAGACCAAGAGAGAGAGAGAGAAAAGAGAAATGGAAAGGGGAGGGAGAGACAAAGAGAATCCAGTCAGGCCAGTATAGCTGTAATTTCACAGAGAGAGAGAAAGAGAGAGAGAGAGAGTACTCCACACCCCCATGACCATCACACCTACAAAGGTATATAATAATTTAAATAATTATGACTATTGTTACTATGTATTTCTTTATTTTATTAGTCATGTATCTGCATATGATTAATAAAGATTAGCATATTAGCATATGAGCTATATGCTAATCTGTATTTCACATCATTTCATCATTTATCTTTAAATTAATTTATTACTGATTTTTTCTATGTTTATCATTATCATTATCATCATCAATAATTACTGTTAGTTTCACACACAATGAATTTGAATTTGAATTTGAATTTGAGAGAGAGAGAGAGAGAGAGAAAGAGAGAGAGACCCAGGGGTCAGTAATCTAAAGGCATGATCAGAAGGTAATTCAATAAAAAAATGGAAACTGTATTTATGTGTATAACAGTTCTTTTAAGAATAAAATGACCAATGACCAAAAAGTCCTGCTTTAAATGAGGGCTTCTTTTGCAAAAGTGTTAAAATGACTGATAATGAAGCTGCTACCCACCAGTTACAAACATTTATTTATTTAGTGCTAATTGATGGTTATTTGCTTGAATGCTTTAGTGAAATTTCTCCTTTAATAAATGTCTTACCCAGGTCTCCCTGGCAAATATCTATCCTGTTAGCTCCTCCGACAATGAATTGGGGATTTTTACAAATTTCCTGTTGGGGGAAACAGAAGCAGACATCAGTACCAGGACATTCAATATGTGTAAGCAGACAGAGCTATAATTAATGTGCTTCAACTCTCTATGCACTTCAGTAGCTCTGAGAACCACTTGATCTGAAGTGGACCAAGACATTAGCCCTTATTAGAGACCTTGTGTGAAGAGGTGGGAAGCTCATGTTATACAAATAATCCTCTGAGGCAAAGCAACTGAAGGCTCTGCACTCTAAGACATGATATTTGTAATGAAAGGATGATAATGAGGATAAAGTGGAGAATATCAGCTTTAAATTGAGTGTTGGTGTAGCGTAGTAGGTAATATTGTTACTCTCCACATAGCAGATTGGAGTTTGATTTCCCACCTGGGAGAACACACTACACCAATAACAGAACTGGAGTCCCAATGCAATATTTTCCTACATCTGTAACATGATTACATTGTGAGAAGCTCTAGATTAGAGCACATGCATAAATGCCACTGTATTCTCAGATATATTAGATCAGGGCTTCCCAAGCTTAGTTCTGGAGCTCTTCCAAATTGCATATTTTAATGTTTTTCTTCCTCTTATACACCCACTTTGGCCAGAGAAAGGCTTAGTAATTAGTTAATTAGTTGAACCGGGTGTGTTGGAGCATGAAAAAATGTGCGGCACAGGGAACAGGGACCAAGGCTGGGAAACACTGTATTAGATGAAACATGTCGAAATGTAAAGTGTCATGGTAATTCCTTTTATTCTGCATACCTTCCTCACTTCATTACTCTGGTTTAGGTTGTAAAATGTAAACTGGCTTTTCCTCTTCTGCTTTTTCTGCAATTTTTGTCGAACTGTTGCTTTAAATGGTGAATTCTGTGTGTTTTGTTACAACAGGGAGGACAAGCAGCCACATTCGACCCTCTGAGATGGGCATTTAAGTTATAAAACTACAGTAGTTGTGACTGTAAAGCTGCTCTTTAAAATAAAGATATTATGTGACAGAGTGGCATAAAGCTGCAGCAGCTGCTCAGCACAGTAGTGAGAGACTTTTATCGCTGCTTTATGAGCCGTGAGTAAAAGTATCATTAATGCACATAGACAGACTATACTTAGCAGTGTGGGTATTAACTATGACATTGTTTTACACTTTCTCCCACAGTATTTGTGGAAATATGCACAGTAAACAGTCAGTAAACACAGTCGCAATGCGGTTAGAGTGTCACTTTGAAGCACAGTCCAAAACTGTTTTATTGAGTTGGCAATGTCTGACAAATGGCATGACAAGGCACATCAGTGCCAACTTTGCATTTTTATATACTCCACCTGTTATCTGTTATAAAAGCCTCGGGAGCATACCAATGCTTTTTAACCCCTTCAGCAACCACCCTCTAGTAATAACTGATTTTATTTATGTTATTTATTTTTCATTGATTTCAGTGTAGTCTGTGAATAACAAGCCTTAAGGAACTTAAGGGGTTAATCAGAATCAGTATCAGAATCGGAATCAGAAAACTTTATTGATCCCTTTATTGAAACTACTTATGTTACAACTGCACAGTCACACAGATACAGAGAGGGAGGAACAATACAAAATATAAAGTGTAAATAAATCTAAAAAAAACTCTGCAGAAAATAATCTGTATGAAATACACTATACTATATATACACAAATGTTGGGTATAAATACTATAGATAAGTAACTTACAGTTAAGTGAATTACTAGCAACACAAACGGTGGTTAGGAGTATTATTGCACATAAAGAGATCAGTAGTAGATCAGTAATATTGACATAAGTAATGATATTCACACGGTAAGACTATTGGACATAATTATAACAAGATATTGCATGTAAAGAAATGATTCAGCACCCAAAAGAAAAGCGCACATGATATTCATTTGGTAAGACTATTGCACATAATAATAAGATATTGCACATAATGATAATGTTTTAGCACGATTTTGCAAGATATTGCACATGGTGGACTTAAACTTAATGAACTAACAAAAGACACCCCACAAGCACTCCAACCAATATCAGCCCATGTACTCAGTGACTTTACAACCTATGAGGAGACTGAAGTGGCTCATTGTCAATTTTTACATGATCTGAAAAGGCCACATTTCAGGACAAATATGAATATTCATCCATCCATTCGTTTTCTGAACTGCTTATCCTTAACCAGGGTGTTAAGTTATGTGCTCTTATCAGACATATTATTTTGTATACATTTCTTAAGTTGTATTATTTGTTTTTGGTGTGTTCACACAAAATGAAGTTTGCAACCTATGTACTCTGTTAATGGCGCATACACAGGCATTGTAAGCAATTTGCTTTGCTTTTATTGTGATGGAACTCACTGCTCCCCGGGTGCTTCATTGTCAGCTGCCTGCTGCTTCACTCGGGTGAATGGGTTAAATGCAGGGAACAAGGTACATCAATGCAAAGTGGGCACTGATGTGCCTTGTTATTGTCAGGCAGCACATGTTCTACTCTACCATTGCCAACTCAATAAAACAGTTTTGGACTGCACTTCAATCTCCCTAACCACCAGGCAGCTGGTGGCCAGGTGGTTAGGGACTTGCCCCTGTGATCGGAAGGTCATGGGTTTGAATCCCAGGGCTGCTAATGCCACTACTCTTGACACTGCTGCCCGGGCACTGCTTCGCTGGCTGCCCGCTGCTTCACTTGGTGAATGGGTTAAATGTAGAGAACAATTTCACACCGTTCACATGCTGTGGTGTGTTCACGTGTGACAACTGGCCACTTTACACTTACACATGTTGGTATAATGTATTTTGTTGATGTTAAATGATGTCAAACAAGTAACTTGCACTTCTTTCAGTTTAAAGGTAAGTTTCCACAAGTTAACAGGAGAGGACTTTATTATAGTGAGGATGTGGATTTAGAGCTGTAAAACAGGAGCATTGACAGAAGCTGATTATCGGGTTTGGGGGACAAAGGGGTTGACCCTGCGGGAGGTTTGTGCTGCCCTGCAGTGGCCGCATTACTGAGCCTGATGTGTAGAGTCAGCTGCCTGAGACCCAAGAGCACGCTAAGCCTCAGCTATTCCCCAGACATGCTCTGCCCGGGTCGCTCTCATATTCTCTAACGGCATGCAACGGGGCAGGGGCCGCTTATTTCGGGCCCCAGCATGGCTGCCCACTCAGAGAGGAAATGACCACAAGTGTCTTGTTTATACAGCAGTCAGTAATTGGTGGAGAGTGATACCCCTCCAATTACTAACAACTAATGGCAGCATATGTACACTGTACGGGTCTTATTTCTATTTGTAATGTTTGTTAATTTTAAATATACTTTTACTTTGTATAGTTTTACTACCTTAGATTAGCCTTTCCAAATGTCCCTTTAATTATTTTAAATGATTTGATAATTTTATTGACTTAAGGGTCGACTCAGGGAAACATTTCACTACATGTTGTACTTGTATAACTGTGTATGTGACAAATAAAGAATTTTGAATCTATATAGCATTGCTTTGAAACACCAAATCCCTTTAAAACAATTGTATTTTTGTACTGTGTGCGACTGTTAAATCATCGCTGTGATTTAACCCTTTAAACTCCAGGGAACTGAGCAGCCCAGGCGGGTCAGTCTTATCTGCAAAGGGCTGCAGGTTTTCACTCCAAACAAGTAGAAGCACACCTGGTCAACGGTTTGAAGATCTCAGACCATCTGACTAAAATCAGGTGGAATGAAAACCTGCAGCCAATTTTTTTGCAAATCAGACGCTCTTGAATTGACTTCATTTAGTAATTTAAGTTTATAGTAGCTGATATTTGCAGTAGTGTGTAGTAGTGTATTTAGTGCATTGCATTTTCAGATTATTTTCTGGAGAGTTTAATTTTGACTTTTATATTGTTCTTGTCTTTGTGTCTCTGTGTCTGTGCAGTATAAGCAGTTTCCTCCTGGATCAATAAAGTTTTCTGATTCTGATTCATCAGTAGAGGTTACTAAAGGTGGCATCTATCTGGGCCAGTAGCAGCAGAAAATGCAAACAAATAAGATCCAGTTCTGTAACAAATCTTGCTTCAAAAAACTGTATATTTTTTAAGCACCGCGCAACACAAAAGTGAAGGCAAGTAAGTCACACAATACCAGCAGCAGGAACATGTAGTCTAACAGCAACATGTTGTAAAGCAAATATTATACCAACATTTAATTTGACTGATTTTGAATGATCTAATTTTGCACACGTTTTACAGCATTTTGTATTTTTCTGCTTATTTTTTTAACCTAAATAATTGACAGTTTTTTGAATGAATCATGTAGTTATGCCATGTCTTTCTTCCCATAGGGCAGTAAAGTGTTTTAGCAGTTTGGGGATGGTAATTTTAGACAGTTGTCTCTAAATGATCCAAATGTAGTTCATTTTCAATTTTCTCTCTCTCTCTCTCTCTCTCTCTCTCTCTCTCTCACTATATATATATATATATATAGAGAGAGAGAGAGAGAGAGAGAGAGAGAGAGAGAGAAAGATGTATAATATGTGTTTAAATATATTATATATTAAATGAATATATTATATATTTAAAGCTTAATACATTTCAAAATAATACAAAATATTGGATCAGGAGATCAGTGTTTCAGTGTAAATGCCACCTATAGTAACTACTGAATAAAAAAAATCCTTAAGACTACAAACAGAATAATAAACCTAAGGATTCTAGTGTTAACATGAATGATATGTAGCATATATTATTATATGTCATTATATCAATCACAAAAGTGCAGCACAAAAATCTGACTGCAAATCTAAAAACGGAAGTGCCGCGTTGGGCATGGCCTCGGCCCGGTCTTAAAGGAATATATTTTTTAACTTAACATTACACATCTCTATCACAGCGGGCAGCCAGGAACACAGCACCCGGGGATCAGTGTGTGGGGACGGTACCTTGCTCAAGAGTATCTCAGTGGTGCCACTGGCAGTCCTGGGATTCAAACCCATGACCTTCTGATCACAGGGGCAACTCCCTAACCACCAGGCCACCAGCTGCCCATAACTAAACTATTTTTTTGGTAATCAGCTTTACTCTGTGAACAGAAGTAAGGTTGAAAAACTCTGATAAAGAGTGAGTTCACTCACCGATGGACGTTTCCACACCAGCTTGAGGGGGAATTTCTGGCTGTAGTAAAGTGAGGAATCATCAGCGGGGAAGAGAGGGTCTTTAAACACAACTTTCTTGCGCACGTATTTGTCCCTGAGCTCCAGAAAGTCCTTCAGCCTCTTTTCGTCTTTGACTGCTTCGTTGCGGCTCAGAATGGCCGAGTAAATGTTCCCAGGGGCCGTAAACAGACTGGCCGTGCCATCAGTCACAGGAGCGGCCTCTGTGGGTTCTGCTTTCCTCACTGCCACTTTCTCTTCACCTTTATCTGCTTTTTCCATTGGCATTTCCTTTTTGCACTTGTTCTTGCTCATGACTGCTGTCAGTGCAGACCCACACCAGAGATCAGTTAATGCACAGAATCACAGAAAAACATGAAGGAAGGAGTTGTGTGTTTCTCTCTGACTGATCTGCTCCCAGCTCTGAGCTCCTTTATATCTCACCACACAATACTAACACACTCACACACACAGAACACTAACACACACTCAGCACATGGCCATCCTGGAAGTGTGTTCTATTAATAGGTCTCTTAGTGGCACAAGAAGGTCTCTATCTCTCTCTCTCTCTCTCAACTCTCTCTTCCCCCCTTACTTTCTCTCACACTCTCTCTCCCACTCCCCCTCTTTAATTATCTCTCCCCCCATACATTCTCTCATTCTCTCCGCCTGTTTCTCTCTAACTCTCTCTCTCTTTCACTCTCTCTCTCTCTTTCTCTCTATTTGTCTCTCTTTCTCTCTCTCTCCCTCTCTCCCTTGCCTTTTCACTCTCTCTCTTTGTTCTCTCTTTCTCTCTCTTTCTCCTTTTGTCTCTCTCTTGCTCTCTCATTAATGTACAGTAATAAGTGAATGAGTGAAATAATGAACTGAAAAGACTGATAAATGTGTTAAATGTTTAGTAAGTTAAATGTGTTTAAATGAACAGTTTAAAAAAGTTACAGTTCTGCTGTGTGAAAATGAACAACTGCTTTTTTGCCTCACTGCCTCTGGGTCATAAATGTAATATTCATTCAGGTTTTACTGCTAAGATTCTCTCAGATCATTTTAATGGAAGGAACTGAATTGAAGAGTATGTGTGAGGGGTGTGTGAGGGGTGTGTGGGGTTATCCATAAAGCTGGTGGCTTTGCGGATACACCATGTGCACCATCACTATATATAATATGATATTTTATAAAGCCTATACCAGTTTTTGCTGTAATACAGGATTAAAATGTAGGCAACCTGAAATTAATTAAAATGTCCATGAAGTCTAACCTGTAATGTCCTCTGGGCTGCAGTGGTGCTGCTGAACTTCCCTCTCCTCCACCTAACACAATGCATACACACTGCATATAAATCTTTTCTGCCTTAAACAAACAACTCAGACTTTAATTATCTCCATAAATACCCTTCTATCTATTACACTGCACATTCTCTGTCCTGCTGCTATATATGCACAGTTATATTTATTGCTGTCTGCTTCTGTTCTGTATTTTTACACACGTAACTCTCTGTTCTGCTTTTTAGGACACACACCACTCTGCTGTTAGAAATACAATATACTGTATAATACAGTATTCATTCAGACTTGTACTGCAGCTATTGTAAACTGCACTAAATTATGTCTTGTCTGGATGTTTTGTTTCTCTTGTTTTTTTTTTTTGTTTGTTTTTTCCTGCACTCTCTTTTGTCCTGTCTGCACTTAAATGTAAGTGTAAAGTGTCCATTTGTCATACATGAACACAACACAGCACACAGTGTGAACAGTGTGAAATTCTTTCTCTGTATTTAACCCATTCACCAAGTGAAGCAGTGGGCAGCCAGGAACACAGCCCCCGGGTGTGTGGGGACGGTACCTTGCTCAAGAATACCTCAGTGGTGCCACAGACAGCCCTGGTGTTCGAACTCACGGCCTTCTGATCGCAGGGGCAACGCCCTAACCACCAGGCCACCAGCTACTCATTTTTTTAAACTTGTGTAGTCTTATGTAGTGTTTCTGTTTTTGGTCTTTGTGTTGCTCCATGGTCCTTGGTGTACACTGTAGATGGCTGAAATGACAATACACCTACTTGACTCGACTTGACTTGTATCTCCAGCAGGGGGAGCTGTGCTCAGGGAGCAGTGTGTGGGGACAGTACTTTGCTGAAGGGAACCTCAGTGGTCAGTGATGCAATTAGCAGTCCTGGGATTCGAACCCACAACCTTCTGATTGCAGGGACAACTCCCCAACCACTAGGCCACCAGCTAACTTGTGTAGTCGTGTGTGGTGTATCTGGTTTTGTTCTTTTCTCGGCTCGACTCGACTCGACTCGACTTAAGTTGACTTGACACGACTTGAGTTGACTTGACTTGCCTTGATTTGACTTGACTTGATTGGAGGACCAACATCCCAACCACTAGGCCACCAGCTGCCTCCATTTTTGAACTTATGTAGTCTTGTAGTGGTGTTTCTGGTTTTGTTCTTTTCTTGACTTGACCTGACTCGACTTGAATTGACCCGACTCGACGGGGGCAGCTGGTGGCATAGTTGTTAGGGAGTTGCCCCTGCAATCAGAAGGTCTGAATTCCAGGACTACTGTGGCACCACTAAGATACCCTTGAGTAAGGTAACGTCCCCACACACTGCTCCCCGGGCGCTGTGTTCCTGACTGACCGCTGCTTCACTTGGTGAATGGGTTAAATACAGAGAAAGAATTTCACACTGTTCATGCTGTGCGCTGTGCTGTGTTCATGTTAACAAATGGACTCGACTTGTCTTATCTCGTGTCTCCAACAGGGGCCGCTGCCCCCGGTCTCTCCTCGTGGTGCAGAAGAAGAGGCGTTAGCAGAAGCAGCGGTTCGTGTCGCCATTTGTTTTGCCGCGTTGCAGCCAAAATGCTAAATTAAATTAAACCAAAATCTCAAACTCCAGGAGCCGGCTGTGCGTCCGAGACCTCAGCTTTTAAACCCGGCGTGCGTGGAGCGGAGTGTCAGTCCTGTTTGGTCTTTTTATTAAACAGAAAACCAGAAGAGCACTGCTCCGTTAGCATCTCGAGCTAACTCCACACAAACAGCTTCCGGCAGTCCGGGACAACTCTTCTCCTAAATCTCACTTTTCTGCTCTTTTTAAAACTCCGGAGTCTCCAAACCTCTGTTATTACTTACTCTTCAGTCTTAGCTGCTTAAATCCGCGTTTTCGGCTCAGCTAAGGTCAAATTCCACCCTTTTATCCACCCTTAACTCCAGACCAGGAGGGGTGGAGAGAGTAAATCAGGTTTCTGAGGTAAACAAGACCACAAATAATCCATTAAAGGTCTGTTTTTGTGTGTCCTTCACTTTCTGGTGGATGTAAATTCACAAACGTCTGGATACTCGTGTTATTGTGGCCTCCTGGAGTGAAGCTGGCGACCCTGCAGAGCTTCAGTTAAACAGAGTGAGTAAAAGTGCTTAATGTGTTGAATATAGAGAAATTAAACACTCAACTCCTCTTTTTAAAGAGTTTATGTACTTGTTGGTGTTTTTTGGATGCTGTTAGTGAGCAGAAGGTCTTAAATTGGCTCTGTAGAAGAGGTGAAGTGGCCTTAAAGCTTAGGCCTTCAGCTAGAGCCAAACAGGAGGAACAAGTTTTGCCAGAACAAACACAGAGGATGAAGTTACTCATCCTGGGTGGCAGCTTTAATGATCATACACTACATGGACAAAAGTATAGGGACGCCTGATCATTCCACCAACAGGGACTTTAATGACATTGCATTCAAATCAATAGACTGTAATATGGAGTTGGTCCTCCTTTGCAGCTATAACAGCTTCCACTCTTCTTGGAAGGCTTTCCACAAGATTTTGGAGGGTTTC